>CM068742.1:72435055-72591414 GCA_035084275.1 Hydrolagus colliei
AAAAGTATACACAATACATTATTTGGATATGTTGTCGTGGTTCTCAGAGAGCCACATACCTTTCTTGATCTTGTGAAGGGGCTGGAGTTTGATCGCCCTGTTTCGCGCTAAATTACACATTTCTATGAAAGCATTGCCCACTCTTACAACTCCCCAAATCGGAAAGATGTCAGGCACCAACAGTGACGATCTCGCAGAAAATATGGATGCTTTAAAACTTGTAGAATCCCCCCCCACCCCAATACCTTTTGAACCGCATTGTAAGATCAACTTTTGACGACATTTTACCTCTGACTCGTTAATTCCACCTCATCAAATAAAAATATAGAAACTAGCCAAATCCCTCCTCATTGCAAATCGGGCTCGTCTTAATGTGGTCTTTTGATACTTGAGACTGACATTCAACAAATAATCAGAGAGATTGTTAAAAAATAATAATTTGCCTTTGTGTTGAACTAATGCATTATCCATTCATATCGAAGAATTGCAGTGTTGTGGATTACCAAATAGCGTTTGTCAAATCTTAAGGTTTTACACTCACAGAGCCGGGATCACAGCGATTAATTATGCTTTTGCATAAATAACCTGAACTGTAAAACATAAATATATACTTGTCTATGGTGAGGCGGTATAAAATGATAACATGGTTCAAAGCCAAACGTGTCAGTACCAAGCTGAGAGTGTTTCACATAAGGTAGTTCAGTGTACACTACACTCATCATCCCCTCAACAACGCGGGAAACCACTCTGAACCTGGCCAGTATTTCAGCGCCAGTCAACAATATCAATACAATTCAATCACAAAACCAACGGGGGTAGCTTGTTATATCTGGGGATAAAATGCAGCTTCAAACCCAACCATTCGCCATCCAAAGCCGAGAGAATGCACCACCTCTGTGGATAAAGCCATGTCAGCTAAACGCCCGTCAATGACAGAATTATCTGCTGAAATATTCAGAAGGGTCTAACTTGCTGGCAGATTTCAGTGGCTATAATGTACCAATTATTAATGCATCTGAATAATTCTCTCAGGACTTCCATAATTGCACAACAGCATTCAAGTAGAGTCAAAATGATTTGAAATACAATTAATTAACGACTTCAGGAGCAAAAATATTGTTAGGGCTGCTAATATGTAAATATGAACAGGGGGGCGGAACAATAATAATCCTCGCATTTTAGAAACCACAATCACGGAAATCAGTCTGCTCATTTACAGTAACACGCAGAACACATCAACAAATGTTTTATCCGCCAAACAAACAGCTGGTGTTGGCGTCTGAGGAGGAAATAAAAACAAAAGAACCGCCCTAGGATTGAGAACCTCTGAAAGAATAGGAATCTGCTGGCCGTGTGTGAGATTGGGGCGGATATTAACCTTCCAGGTTTGTTTTCCTCCCGGCTGTGGGAAATATATTTTATATTCAAAATTAACACTCCCCCCTTGTAAAAGAAAACCTCCATAAACACCACCACACTCGATAAAACTTGGCACTGATTTCGCACAGCGTAACGCTGTTTCAAAATACGATTTAATATATGAAGACTCCGGTCACGAAAGGAGATGAGAACAACATTCTCTTCTAAAGAGACTCCAGAACAGACACACCGGTGGCTAACTCATCTCAATGTCAAAAGCAGTATATTTCGCACGCGGGGCTGAATCACACTCGGCTGCCCTGTCTACTTTATGGAACAGTATTGCAATTGTATAAGATTAGCATTTTATTCAAATCGTACATAATTATATGAAACACTTTATGACGCCAATAGTCATTTTGCTCCCCAGCAACTATGTGTAGGATAGCATTGCTATGTTGTGGCATTGTATTCAATGTAATGAGTCTTGCCCTCTGTCGTATAAAAATACGATACTGTACGTGCAGACAGTGTTGTTTCTGCGCTGGGGTTAAAATCGTGTGTACTTAAGAGTCGTCATTAAATTCGGAGTCCGCTGTATCAGCGTGGCCTTACCTTGGGATCTATTTTTTTATAACTGGGATCTTCCTCATCCACCTCGAAGTAAAGCTCCGAGGACGTGATTGACAAGGTTCCCTTAGCAACCACCGCCGGGGCGATCAGCTGGACAGAAGTGGTAAAATTCACTGGTCCTGGAACAGGATAAAGGGCGACTTACTAACAACTTTTTACATTTTCATTAAGATCGAGCGAAAGAAAGACTCGCCAAAAATCAGATACTGCGAGAATAGAGAAAAGAGAGAGTAGGCAAAGTATTCCCCCCCAAACACACTGCTGAAAATTAAACTACTATGTTATTGGAGAACAGTAGAAACATATAATATTTAGCAAAAACACTGTTTGATTATAATGGGTCCGAGGACTTTTATTTATATAACTTCAGAATTCAGTTTAAAAAATCAACACCGTGACCTTAGTTCCAATAATAATAACCGCATTGTGTTATTTCTGCATTTCCATGTAATAACCTGAAGGTTGTCTTGGCCAAATAGTCATTCCATTCATTGCAACTAAATACGAGCACAATCCTACACTGACTGCATTTACCAAATATATAGTTATTTAGGGCGTTCTTCAAAATGGTCCAAACATGGATATAATTAGAATTCGAACAACTATTTCTGTATTACCCTTTAATTAGTGCTATCTTCTGAATTATATAAAGATTTGAACTGTTTTTGTGATGGGAATTGCTGGTGTTTTGTGAGACTAGGAATGCACATTTCACAGCTGCCCAGTGTGGTTTCCAGCTGGATGCACATTGTGATAATTACGAAGTATAGGGGGGTTTATACAGGAGGAATACCAGCTCACAGGGGGAAGGCTGCACCGGGAAACACAATGCACTGGGAAATACACATCCGTGCACACAGGGGTTTATCTGATGATAATAATAATATTTGAATTTGATACAGCGCTTTTCACGTTTTCTAGACGTCTCAAAGCACTTCACGGAATGTACTGTAAAGTGAACTGACTGTATATTTGTGGGTGAAACGCGGCAGCCAAATTGAGCACAGCAGTGTCCCCACACTCAGTCATGATTTGAAACGACCAATTTATTATTGTTTTTTGCTTGAGGGATTGAACTCGGGTCTCTCGCTAGTAACTAGGCTCTAACCACTGAGCTACAGGACTTCAGGTATAAACCAATGGAGTGGGGGGGGGGGAATAAATTGGATACCATTTTTTAAAAAATGACATTCCCTAAAGGAAACATTGTAGGTAGAATGATCAGTAACTAGAACCCTCACTTGGGATTGTACGGCTGTTATTCTAAGTCGTGTAAATTTATAAATTCAGATGGGTTTCGAAACAGTGAATCACAAAACCTATAATGTCGATGGAACTACAAAAGAGGCAAATACATTGCTGAATTAATATTATGATATACACTCTATAATCTAATTCACTGTGGTATCCTCCAACATATTAATACATTAAAACAGCCCTGTATAGTAGGCCAGTGTACGATCGTGACCAGATTTGTTTTTCATGTTGAAAAATATTTAAAGTGTACATTCAGCGCCTTGGGACGTCCTCCCGACGTGAAAGGCGCTATACAAATGTAATGTTGCTGTGAATGGCAGCGTTTTGCGGAGTGAATTCAATGCTTCTAAGCAACAAACAGATCCAATATAAATGCACAAAAACATCTCGCGGTTGTATTCCGTGAAATGGCATATGTGGATTCCAGAGGCGTAACGCTTTCCAACTCTTTAAAAATATGCTTCTAAGGTAGTTTAGCTTTAGTTTAGAAATGTGCAAGATATCAAATGAGATCCATGACCTGGCCTCGCAATCATTCTACGAGTAATTGCCAAAAAAAATCCAAATTAATTGTCATTTCCATTGATTGTTCAGACCTGGATAATCTTTAATCTCTCATCAATCTTAATGTATGCCACCTCGACAATAGCAGGCGATTCTCATGTGAGATTAGAGCAGGATTTGCCCTCTATTCCCAGTCTACAATATATTGTGTTTGCAGATGGTCAGCAGATAGACACAAAACCGCCTTGATTTCCCCAAGCTCTTTCAGAAACGGATGGAATGGCCATCTCGTGTTCCTTGCCGTCTCACTGTGCCCTTAATGCATTAACATGGAATACGGGAGAGAAATAACATTTTTCAATCACGATGAGACATTCAATTACAACGAGAACACAGGAGCCATCTGCAATGATCTGGCATTGCACACAGCTCATGGCTCCTGTAGAAGACCCCTGACGACTTCCAGTTAATTTACACCACAGACTTTATTAGAAAGGATTACTGCTTAATCCTATTCCCAGTATCAAGATTTTATAATTAAACCCCGCGCTCACCCTTTGCGGGACCTATTGTAGGGAGTTCGGCTGAGAAAGAGCTACACCCAGCAACAATTTCACACTTGTTACTCCAGCTGGAGGTTCTGAAGTAAACAATCCCACCAATTGAAACACACAATTTACGTAAATATAAATAGCGCCGTTAACCCTGGTCGAGTGTAAATTGAAGGATCCACTCGTAAAATAAAGCGCCGGCCAGGGTTCTGACACCGCATAATTATTAATGAAATAACAATAATAATTAACGCAAAAACGCGAACCTGCAATGGCAATGTGTATATAAATGTGCTGTTGGCAAAAGGGTTAATCTGCAAAGTTTAGAATGTGTTAGTCACTTCAATTGGGTTAATATTTCGTTTAATAAACGCGCTGGGACGCTATCCTGCACGAGAGGGCGCTATTTAAATGCAAGTTGTTGTTATTATTGTTATTGTAATATTTAAAACTTCAGATTGAACGTTTGAAAAATTAAAGATTAATTGTTTTAATATTAATAACATTGAATTATCCTCGCTACATCCCGGGAGTTTCTATTTTTAAACGCAGCAAGTCTGTAACATAGTAGCACTTTCCCTGGACCCATGCTCAAAATATAATATCCCAATAAACTTTCTTGTCCACTGATAGCGATTCCATCTCTCCTCGCTGTACCCAGCTATCATCTCAGCGCCTTGGGACGTCCTCTCGACGTGAAAGGCGCTATATAAATGTAAGTTTTTTTGATTGATCTCTCTCTCTGTACCCAAGTATCATCTCTCGCTCTCTATATGTACCCAGCTATCATATCTCTACCCCTGTACCCAGCTCTCTTCCCCCCCCCCCCCCCCCCCACCCGTACCCAGCTCTCTCCCCGTGTACCCAGCTCTCTCCCCTTCTACCCAGCTCTCTCCCCCGGTACCCAGCTCTCTCCCTCTTCACCCAGTGTTTACAGCTGTCAGCTCTTCCCCTCTTTACTGAGCTATATCTATCAGCGCCCCCCGTGCCCAGCAACTCTCCCCTGTAGCCAGCGCTAACAGACAGCTATCAGTGCTTTTCCTACTCCATGCCCAGCATTAGCAGCCACCACAGATCTCTCTACACCCAGAATCAGCTGCTCTTTGCTCTTCCTACGCTGCCTTTACTTTACAATTAACCTGCCCGCCCACCCCTTCCCATGCGGGTGTATCGGGTTAGAGAGAAACCTCGATCCTTTCCTTTGTGCTCAGAAGTGGCAGATAACCTCGCTCCCCTCTCTCCCCAAGCGCCGAGAGAGAGAGAGCGAGAGAGGGCTTCTCCATCCTCCCTTATGAGTGCCCACGTCTAGAGAAACCCCGCTTTCCCTCCCCAAGTTCACCAAAGACAGTAATAATAGTAATCTATTTGCTCCCCTCCTCCACCTGCTCTGTCTCTCCCGTGCCCATCACTAGCCATGATCCTCGCGCTATTGATGCTCAGCCGTTATGAAAGCCTCTGGTCAGAAATGTCCCGAAGTGCCCGCCGTCTACACTAAACTAACTGTTGATTCCTAAAATATGAATTCGTATTCACGAATTCGTTCTACATTGGAAGATAATTGAGGCTACATCTTTCAATGTAACACATGCCCTGTCGTGTGGTTAAGTATTACCCCGCAGTGAGTGCAGGGGGGAAGTGCAGGTATCCACGGTTATTTCAACGTGTCCTTTGGAAGTAATTTCAATGTGGAATATTCAGGTAAAAGTTTTTTTTACTATTGAACATTCATCACGCGGACAGATGTACAGGACACATACACACGCTATGATCTGAGAATGGCGGGGTGGGGCTGGATCCCCTAAATAATACCAGGGAAGGAATTAACCTCAGCATTACCAACTACAATGTATTGCCAGCGGATATGTTTGGAATGTTGAAATTCGAGATTTTGATCTTCGGCGTCTTTTTAAGATCTTATTGATCCGACTCTCTCCGTATTGGCAGTCTGTCTGTCTGTCTGTGTCTGTGTGTCTGTCTGTGTGTCTGTGTGTCTGTCTGTCTGTGTGTCTGTGTCTGTCTGTCTGTCTGTGTGTCTGTGTGTCTGTCTGTCTGTCTGTCTGTCTGTGTGTCTGTCTGTCTGTGAGCGATTGATCGGAAGGAGCACTGACATTGGCACTGCCTGACTAGTCTCTGCTGTCGCGGGGAAAGCTGGTTAGTGGGGTGGGTGAAGGTGAGATCTGAACACGTCCCGCAAGAACACCAGCTTTTGCGACACACACACACACAGGGTTTACTTTCCCGACAGGTCAGAACATTTCACCCTAAACGTTTCTTCCCTCAAGGTGAGCAGAAGTGAAGTGCGAGGGAGCGACCGCGGAAAGTCAAATGCTAATGCAGTCCTGGAGCTTGTGATACAATCGCGGAGGAAAATTATATGTTTTATTGGCTTCATTAGGACCAGCCCAATTCATCACTGTCCCCGGCAACGCTCCCCGGACTGAGCTTGTGAAATGACACACGGAGCTTTACTTGTAAATGTTAGGCTGCTGTGAAGAAAGACAAGTTAATTTACCGGCCATGTTATCAATCTCCTTCTCCTCTAGTGAAGTGAGGCCATCGTCATCTCCTTCCAGGAGACTGTCGCTCTCGGGGTTGTGGTTGCCCACAGCCTGGGTCCGGAGAGATTGTCTGCTTTTCACCAGCACATCCTCGGCAGAACCTGCGGGGAGACACACACACAGCGGCCGGTGAGAAACGCCAGGACTCAGCCAGCCAGCCAGCCAGCCAGCCAGGGCCGCGGTCACAGAGCTCAACATCAATTTTAGAGCAAAATGCATCATTTTAGAGTAAAAGGCAATAACTTTCAAGTTTAGAGAATGGCCTTAATTTATTTTATAAATAGGTACATTATTATTATTGTTTCAGAAGTTCGCCGGCCGTTTATATAAAAAGCTACGATATTCCCGGATCTACTGAAATAAAAGTATAATAATAATCCTTGTCATCTCAAAGCGTTTCACAAGCTATACTGTAGGTGAATGTCCTGCGTTGTGCGGGCGAAACGCAAATAAAATAACAAACAAAACCAGGGTTGGCCAAACAAACAGCTTATTGTTCCCATTGCATTTCATCATTGCCTCTTTCAGTCAATAGTCGGCACATTTGCACTTCGATTGTCCCCGTTTTCAAACCAAACACATAGACACCGAGCACCGGCTCCCCACTCTGGGTGGTGTGTGTCCCGGGCCGGATCACTTGCGCTCGCTGCTGCTTGAAGATTGAATGAATGAATGATCTTTGCTCAGTTTATCTCGCGTCCCATTTCAATTGACTCTTCGTTTCATAGAGATCAGTGAAAGTATGGGAGCGACATTACAAAACACACTATATTTCTTCAATCCAAATGCGCCCCAGCGCCAACCACCGGGACATATTCGGATCACAGGCGCTTTTGTGGAAAGTAAACACCAGCTAAAATAAAGTGAGGACTGATCCAGCAACTGGAAGTTATGAACCGAACCGTTTCTATTCTCTGTTTTATAAAATATTTTATAAAAGATGCGAAAGAAAAAAACTCTTTTTAAAAGCGAATTCCTCATTTCAATGTAACAGAAGCCCAGGGGGTGATAGCAAACACTTCATTCAGCTTCTAATTCTCTTTTAAAAACAAGCAACAGATTCCCCGTGAATAGGTTGCTATTGATAGCTGAAGTCACCATCAATTATCACCCATAGAAATGTTAAATGTTTCCATTGACTGAAATGTTGATGTATGAGGGGGGGGGGGGGGGGGGGGGGGTGTTCTGTAATTATTTTAATTATATATTTACATTAGTTTACATTAGTTTATGAAGCAACTCTTCAGACCACACTCCATAAAACACTTCATAGCTGTATATGGACAATACAGTCAGCCCCAAATTGTGTAGTAATGAAAGGCTAATCCGTTTATTTTGTGTGTGCCCATAACCTTCAATAAGATGCGATAACTGCTGCAAACTTTAGGGAAATGTCAATAAATGCTCTCCTTTAGACAAGGAGTTCTAACCAATCCAGGTGCCCAAGGCTAACTGTACGAGACGTTGTTAAGTTGTTCTGTACACTAATTTTAAAATGCTAATTTCATTTTGCATTCAGTGTACAAACAACCAAAAGTTCAAACATTGTAAAACTGAAGTTTGTAGCTTTGTGATTAATCTATTGGGGAAGTAACTCAGCTACAAGTCTTTAATGCAGGGTCTCTCCCTCTCTCCCCCACCCACCCCATACACACACATAAACACTCACACGTATATGTTTGTGAACAAGCTGAAATGTAACGCTCTCGGATGTAAAAAATGAAATGATAAGTAGGTCTTATGAAATGCTCTTGCCATTTCAAGTTTAAGTAGAACATATAATAACCCCAACTCATCTAAATACCGTAATGAAAACTAGGCGTTTTTTTTTAAAAAAGGTAACTACGATTTCTATAAATGTTGCCTGATTAATGAGGGAGATGAAGAGTTAAGGCAATATCATACTGCACCATTGGTCTCTTTTCTTTACCAAATTTAAATAGCTCTAAGCAAGTACCATGATACTGTTTTCGTAATTACTTTTCACTTTTCTTATAATTAAAAATCTATTTCCATAATGGTTAGGTTTAGTAATAATCCCAAATTGCAATATTTAAATGTATAAAATGTCAAGTGACTCATTGAAAGCAGGCCAATCCTTTAATATAAAATTGTCCACATTCAAAATACCACAACACAATAGCAACTCAAGCCTTGGTTTCATTATTCAGCATAATTTCAGAATATCACATGTATAACCTAAGTTCACTCCTCAAGATAGATAGATAGTACCCCAACAAATTTTTGAATTATATCATCCTATTTCTTTCATGTTATGTCATTGCTATTCATTAGAAAACTCCTTCACCTTCAAATGCCAACCATTCTAGGAGAGGAGACCCTCAGGGTAAGAAAAAGCAAACTTTGAAACAGTCATTCAAAATCCTCAGACTATTTTCTGAACTTCAATATATCCCTATATTAGAATAGATTTAAGGCCATCTGAATTGCCTTAAATCACATTAGTATGATCCTCAAACTGTACTGCAAACTAACACGCCCATTCACACTCAATATTAGACTACCAAATGTCAAATATATAGACACATCTTACATTTTTAACATGCTTTCGTAATCTGAAGAAAGATAATACCAATAAATCCACTCACGATTAAGCCACAAGCACAACTACATGTAATATGTGGCAAAACAGATAGCCTACATGTTCAATTTTAGTGGAACTATTCGGTAAACTATTCCTGCAATTTAACACTGATGATGTTCTGTGTTCTTCTTTGTTTATTTTTTTCCCTTCCCTTGATCTTCATAACTTGTGAAAACATATTACATTTATTTTCATTATGGAGCCATGACAGCAAATGACTGAAATTATAACAAATTACAATATAGAAACATTACATCACATATTGGTTTCATTTCAGTCCAACTAACAGGTGTTTAGTTCAGCAGTATCCTGCTTGCTTCACAAAATAAGTCATCTGACTATGATTGCTCAAGAAAACAAAGCAGTTCAATCAATTACAATAGTAAAGTCCTGTGAAACACTCAAAATCAGTCACATTTAATGTTACCTTTCTAATACAACTGTTTACTTAAATTCAATGATCAAGGTGAATAGTGCAGTGTAACTGGTGTTTGCAATGACTAAGCAACATCAATTCAGTCTGTAGCAGGTTTGTGAAACCATTCTGAGGAGGTGTTTACAAATTCATATTTACGTGCACAAACTTAGTTTGACTGCAAATGACATGAAGCCAACTTTTAAGCTTAAAAATATTTCAGGAATTCCAGGGAACTACATTGGACAACATTCAAAATTTCTAATGTTGGAGCATCACTTCATCAATAATTTGAATAGCACTGGTCAGTAGACACCTACAGAGCGGCATAAATGCACAACCATTGAGGTACGCTTTATTTGGACTTCGCCCCAGGCAGAAGTGATTCTGAGCTCACAGTATAGCCATACTTCCTCGCCAGCTCTCTATCACTCTACCACAGGCATGAGAAGCGGGGCCTGAAATATAACCATGGCATAAAATGTCTCCTCCAAAACCCAATGACCTATTCCTTCTCCAGTTTGTTTTGCTACATAATACAGTTATAATTTAACTTTGTTAATGAACAAACAGCTTATATTAGTCTCAAATTCTTACATACACATGTTGGGACTCTAAGTTGCGGAGGAGTTGTGTAGGAAAGACAATTTCAAAAACATTTTCTTAAATTGTTAAATGAAAGCTGAAAATTGCTTGCTGGTGGAAAAAAAGAAAGCCCCTCACTAATATTTAGTATCGTCTCCCTGCAATTACCTCCATCTTGAGAATCTTTAGTTAGCAGTAGTATTACTATCCTAATATATACCACGTGCACAGCTAGTTACAGTTCATGGACAGCTTTGCAGTGCTGGATTGCATAACACCTTCTTTTCACTAAGTCAAAACCAAAAATTCCACAGCCAGTTAATTTTATCTCAACCCAAATCTAAAGTGGAGGTGGTGAGAAACCAAACCGTATTAAGTACGATAATACACCTTTCTAGATTCAAAATGAACAAAGGTAATTCATGTAACACATTTAAAGCACAAATACCAATATTAAAAAAATGAACTTACGTTACCAGAATGCTTCAAATATTCTGATAATCAGCCTTGCAAAATGCAATTAAATTGTCAGAATTAACAAATTTGTTTTGAACAAGAAGGTGGCCTGAAGTACAATAGCATGGTCTGGTATTGATCTGCAGCACAAGGAACATTACTCTTCAGGTATTTACTCTGCCACTTCTGCACCAGAGGCCTTATTTCAGTCCAAATCAATCCAAAGAAAGGATGCCTCTTTCCAGCAATAAATACATAAATACCCTCAACAGAACTACATTGCTCTGGGAATATTTTAGAGTAAACTGTTCTAAAGTTCCAACCGGGCTGGATTTGGACCGCAGACCGAAAACAAAGGTCACTATAGGCTATCACTGAAAGAAAATATTATAAGGAAAACAAACATTTTGGAAAATATCTCAAAAAGGTAAGCAGATTATTATGTTTTAAGCAATAATGATAATAAATAATCCTTACATTTGGTACAGCAGCAAGATGTCTCAAAGCAGTGCACAGAATACACTGTTGAGTGGAGTTAGTTTATTCTACAGACAAATTCTGCAGCCAATTTGCACACAGCAATGTCCCACAAAAGCATTAAAAAGAATGTCCGATGGGGGATTGTTGTCCAGGAACCTGAAGAAATTAGTTCCCTTTTCAAAATAGTGCAATTCGATCTTTAACAAACACCTATCGGGCAGATGTAACCTCAGTTAAGAGTATCATCCAAAGGATGACGTGTTGAACAATGCAGCAGACTCACAGCACTGCACTGGAGTGTCATCCTGGACTGTGAGCTCAAAGTTATGAGATTGGGCTTGAATCCACAACCTTCTAACTCTGAGGCGAGATTGCCAAACGAGCCAGGCTGATGCACAAATATCAGTAATAACAACAACAACAAATTTGATTTATATAGCGCCCTCCATGCCGGACGACGTCTCAGAGTGCTTTAAATGATGCAGGACTACAGGGTAACAAGGAATAGTAACCATAGGAATAAAATAAAGCTGTTTTGAATTACGTAATTTTACCATCCTATACGTTCACAGTATTTGGCAAATAATTGGTGGAATCCTGTAGCTTTGTGTCAAGAGTACTCCCCTGGTTCACTGAAAGTACTATCCAATTCTCCCCATTCTCCTGCTTTTCCCCCCATACCTTGTATGTTTCCCCTTAACGTAAAACACATCAATACTGTGTATTAATAGCAAAACTGTAGATGTGTCAGGTGATTTGAAAATAAAATCCAAGGTTATTTGCAGCACAGATGGAGGCCATTGGCCAATCATGTGGAATAGATTGCAGGCAATCCAGTGCATGTGCAAAATGCTGGCCTTATGTTTATCATAACAATTAGGCAACTGTGCTCACAACATACTATATATTGTGTACAATATTACACTTTCGAGGACATTATAAATTTGCCTTTATGGGTTTCTATCAGTTGCCTTCTTCCTTCAGAAAAATAATCCAGATTATTTGGCTACATAAATCGGTGTCTGTGTGACGTTGCTGATGCAAATTAGATGTTGCATTACAATCGCTTCATTTCAAAGCATTCTCTTTTAAATAAATAATAATAATCCTTACATTTGATATAGTGCGTTTCACATTTTATCGAAGTCACAAAGTGCTTCACAGAATATACTGTGAAGAGAATTGACAGTACAATTGGGAGTGAAACGGGCAGCCAATTGCACACAGCGGTGTCCCACAAACAGTCGTGGATTGAAATGACCAATTTTATTATTGTTTGATTTTTTGGAGGGATTATTATTAGGCGTGTGGAGTAAGGAAACTTGCCCAGGGTTTCACCCTGATCTGCCTGGATTCGAACACAAGTTTCACGCTCGTAAGGCGAGTGCTCTAACCACTGAGCTTCAGGAGCTCGAACCACTGAGCAACAATAACTTAAATGTAAGTTATTGTTGAGACATCATGAAGTGGATATGGAATGGGCATTGATACCAATAAGTTATACTTCGACCATTGTAAATAAGTTTAGACCTGAATCCGCCCTCTGATGCTAAAAATATGGAGATGTCAATTCAAACAATTTGCATTTACAGAGCCCTTCACACAGAGTAGCGTCCCAGAGTGCAAGTTAAATACAACACTTTTAGCACAGAGTTCGTGCATTAAAATGCAGTAAAGAGCATGTTTTCTACAGACAAAGAATCTACTCAAATTCTTTGCAACAAATTCTAGCATTCACTTCCTAAGACAATAGGTAGTGTTTCTGGAAAATGTATTTTCTATGCATAATTTCTTCTCACAGTCTCCCCATGAATATAGCATTCCAACTTGAGACAGCAGGAAGGTGGCTTGGTCTCCAGCCTTTTCTCACACAACTGAATAGTTCCCTGTTATTTTTCTGTTGCTGATTGAAACTAAGTGGCTTAGTTCAGCTCCTCCCTCCCTATAGTAGCAAAGTTAACTTCAGGAAAAATGTATTGAGTGTGGTGAGCACATGTTACTATTGCACAGAAAAACACATGGCAGCTCTAACATACTGCACTACTGCTGTACTTAATAGTGCTTCAAAAGGTCCTGGGATCTTGTCAAGCATAATTTACAGCTACAGGAGAACTGACTTCATTCAGAACAGTTATAGATGTCATGAAAGAAATAGGTGTACAATTACTATCATATTCTAGTTTTCTCTCATTTCCCCACTTCAGGAACTTTTTTTTTAACAAAACTATACAAGCTTTAACATGTTTGGAAAACTACACGAGGTTCAGGAAATAAATGCTAGCATTCACATATGCATACATGCCTAAGACATTCCTTGTACATTTGACACCGTCGACCACTCAATCCTCCTTCACCGCCTCTCTTCCGTCCTCAACCTTCAAGGCTCTGTCCTTGACTGGTTCCGGTCGTACCTCTCCCACCGCCTTCACTTCATCTCCTCCCAACGGTTTTTCCTCCAGCCCTCGCACAGTCACATGCGGTGTTCCCCAGGGCTCTGTCCTTGGCCCCCTACTCTTCACATGCTCCCCCTGGATGACATCATCTGCAAACAGGGGTTAAACTTCCACAGGTATGCGGATACCCAACTCTACCTTTCCGCGTCTACCCTCGACTCCAGGACTACTGGCGTTCTGACTGCTTGTTTATCTGACATTGAGTCCTGGACGAGGGCCAATTTCCCCCAGCTCACTGTCAACAAGACAGAGGCCCTCCTGATTGGCTCGTGTTAGCGTCTCTGCACCTCAGGCGCGGACAACATCAGCATCCAAGGCTGCTCTCTCCACTTCTCGAAGCCAGTCAGGAATCTGGTTGTCTTGTTCGACCCCGAATTTTCCTTCCTCTCTTAGATCCGCTCCACGACCGGTACAGCCTTCCAAAATCTCCGCAATATTGCCAGACTCCGACACTACCTCTACCCCCATGCTGCCAAAATTCTCATCCACGCCTTTATCACTTCCAGGCTCGACTACGGGAACTCTCTCCTCGTCGGCCTTCCCAGCTCCTCCCTTCACAGGCTGCGGATCATTCAGAACTCTGCAGCTCGTGTACTCTCCCGCGCCAGGCTCCACAACCACATCACTCCCACCCTCACCCGTCTCCACTGGCTCCCCATCCCCCAGACGATCGAATTCAAGATCCTCATCCTCCAAGGCCATTCATGGCCTTGCCCCCGACTATCTCTCCGATTTGCTGTCTCCCTATCAGCCCACCTGTCCCCTCTGCTCAGCAGGTTCTGACCTGCTCCGCGTCCACCACCCTAACCGCCCTACCATCAGTGGCCAGGGTTTCAACCTCTCTGCTCCCACACTGTGGAATTCCATCCCGCAATCCCTTCGCCTCACTTCCTCTCTTTCCTCCTTCAATGCCGGTCTCAAGACTGTCCTCTACTCCCCTCCTAATTGTTCCACCTCTTCTACTCTCCTTCCCCTTTCCCCTACCCCCTACCACGACCCTTCCCCCCGTGCTCGGGTCCCGACCTGAATGTTCAGCACTTTGGGACGTTCTCCCAACGTGAAAGGCGCTCTATAAATGTAATTTTGTTGTTGTTGTAGTATAACTATTTAGGCTATGTTATCTCCATCCCTGGTCCTCCTTTGTGCAAGTTAATCCAGATATCCATAATGATAACCGGCAAGAAGTACAGTAGAAGCCCATTTATCCGGCACCCGTGGGACCTGGCCAATGCCGGTTAAAGCCCCTGCCGGATATTTGGGCGGCCCGCGGCCGAAAACCCACTACAAAAAAATTAACGTTCTTTTAACACACACCATACACACCAGACTAAGTAATAACAGATAGTGGCAGAGTATTGTGTTGGTGCTTGTTGTTGGGGCTGCTGTCTTGCGCTTCTTACCTTTACTGGTTGGGGTTTGTGGTCCAACGATTCTTTTTTGAATGGGGGACGCCAAGTGAGTGAAAGAAGCGACAGCGCGATTTTAAAGTCACGCAACTTTACTAGCTGCAAGCCGAAGCCCTAGACTCTACTAGCGGCAAACCAAAATACTGCACCTGCGCGACAATGTGGGTTATCGGCTAGCGTTATCGGCTTGCTGATTGTATGACTTTGAAGTCGTACGTGCTCCATTTGTTTCACCCACTTGGCGTCCTCCATTTTGGGGAGAGTCGCTGGACTGTAAATCTCAACCACAGCATCATGGCTTTAAGTGCAGCATCTACCAGCAGGGGTGGGGAGCGCAGGAGAGTGGTTATCATGGTGAGTGCCAATGCAATATTCTGTTATTATTTATGCATTTACAAATGCTCCACTGCTATTGTTCCGGATAAGTTCTGGTTTATCGAATGGGGACTTTTTTTTGGTGTGCCGGTTATACGGAAGTGCCGGTGCATCGAGTCACGGATAAACGGGCTTCTCCTGTACTAAGATAGGCTTGAATCTGTTTAGAAAGATTTTGCCAGTATTAAGTAAATAAGTCCATTAAAACTCACCAATCACCATCAAGTTGAAGGTAGAGAAGAACTGACTCTTCCATTACCATTTCAGTTGTGATTTACTAAATAAAGACACCCAACAGTTCACAGGAAGCACAATGATTTATGAATCCAACATTGCAAGCGAAAGCCAACCGTGCAAGAGAGCTAGAGCTGAAATAGCATCATTTTAATTACAATTCACAGCATACAGAGATGCTCCCCAGTAATTTGAACCTAAAGAATAACCTGCCAAAATAACTGTTCTTTCACCTGAGGGACTTGAATTTGAATTCAGCCCAAACAGATGGGATAAGAGTCTCCTCTTGATGGTGGCTCTTAAGGGTCATAAATGAAATGAGTCTGGGCTGTCTCAACTCAATTCCCAGAGGACATGAGACCACAGTACAAAACAGCCCATAATTCGGCACTAATTGGGCAACCTCACTCAAAAAGAATACAGGGATAGATGGCGTGGGAAATGGAAATGCCTCAACCAGTCTTTATAGTTCCAGCATGTGCCTATTGTTTACTTCAAACTTTTAAGCTAAAATAATCATACCTAAATACCCGTCCACTGCATATCAGGCAACATCTATTCCATAATGCACATTTAACTTGCTGCAGTTTTAATCCTGTTTTATCTGTGATTTACAATAAAAAGACTAGCCTCCACAAGAAGAGTCAGAAAATTTGAAACTAACAATTTACAACAAAGATCTTCCCATTAATTTTAACTGAAAGAATAAGTCACCAAATTCTGCAGAAGGATCTGATTGCTGCACAGTGGAATATTTGGCTAATGAATACAGTGGAATATCTATATATATCTATATATATATATATATAAAATCTATATATATACACACAGTATATATTATTCACATCTATACATATATAGGCTAAGGTGCTAGCTAGATCAAATGCGAGGATTATTATTAGTAGTACAAAAGAAATATACCAATATAGCAAAAAAAACTTGTATGAACAAAAATCACATAGAGACATGGAAGCAAAATTAAATAGAAAGATGACTAAAGTTGAAAATGGCAGAAGGAAACAAAGCTACTATAAGGGCAGTTGAAAAAATAAACATGTCAAAAATCTAAACAATGCAGAAAACATAAATGATGGTGACAAAGTAGGTGTAAAATTGAGAATGAAAACAAATAAGACGTAACTTTTGGCTTTGTGGGGTGGCCTGTAAATATGGCATAAATATACAGTGACAGAGGAGACTAATTCACGTATTGACTGTAGTAATTTAAAATCTAGACAACAATCAACGTGTTACAAAAACAGAAGTGATGTCAATAAAGTACTGATGTAACATCTGGAAGCCTTGCACATATTTTTAAAAATGGTTTAAACCTCAGCCATTGGCTCATACAGAGTTCTCCACTGAGGTTGATGTTCATATACAAATTTAGTTCAGTGTAAGGGAATTCTATGTTGCATCCAAACCAAAAACAGAGAATTTGGTAATTGGAGCATTGAAACATACAGGACTGCAAAAGAATGTTGTAATTCATTAGACCAGTCCCGAATGCCATACACCTCAATAAATTTCTTTTGTCCAAATAGCTATCTAATTCCCCTAGGTCTGCAGTACTCCCAAGACCAGCCAGCCTGGCTAGTTAGTAGGTCTTAGAACAGTCACTGGGGGTTGGGATTTTTCCCACTCAGTGCCTGTCAATTCTGCAAAGCCTCAACAGGTATACTGGTCTGAACTGGACAAGTTGCAGAAAGATTGCCAGTGTTCCAACTGGTTGAACTCCAGCAGAAACCCCAACATACAAACTCATCAATTTGTGCATAAACTCTCGGGGATAAGCTAAGTAGGGTGCATCCCTCTGGGAACACGCACTCCACATCAGACAAAATGAAACCGTACAGGAATTTGGTTTTGAGACTCTTAAGCATTGTTATGAATTTATACATGTTTCAGACATGCAGTTAGGAGAAAGGATACTGCATCTCTTTTGAATTTGACTTCTGAGCAGTGCCGGGATTCTTTGCCATTATCAGTGCTCAGACAGGATTTACAACACCATGCAAAAGAAAGCATTCTTGATTTAATAGTTCCCCTAATTTGGTATGAGATGCTAATTTAAATACCGTGCACTGTCTGTGAAACTAATAACTGTATGTAAACTCGGAACTGGAACTGTTCCACTATGGATCCCAAGTCACTCCATCAAATGCACCCCCACATACCCCCTCACCATTGATAATAATTTAAATATATGGAGCAGTTTGTAAACAATTCAGTGTAATAATTACAGTGGGCAGCATTTCATTTATCGAAGATGACTAACCTCGCTGTTTTTGTACTTCAAACATTCAGATTATTTTTAATAGTGATGGGAAACACTACAATTTTTTTCTCGTCACTATTTTGTACTTACCTACCTCCACCATTCCCAAACTCATCTGTCAAAACTATGTCAACCTAACTCAGCTGGTAGAACTCTCGCCTAAGATTCAGAAGGTTGTGGCTCTCTGATTTGTCCATCACAGACAAGGTCATCTCAGACAACTTCTTTGTCTCCCTCTCTTCTCATATCACCCTCCCCTCCTCCAAATCCTCCATTATCTTTTTCTGCCCATGGAAAAAGCTTCCCCCTGAATCCCTCACAAACTCCCTCTCATCCTCAGACCCTCCCTCCCTTTGGCTCAATGTGGAAGTGGAGGGTTACATGTCACTGGGGACAGGGAATTACTGTTATTATTCCACTCAGCTCCTGTTAACCCTGCAAGCAAACGTTTAATGTCTAGGGCGCTCCTAGTGGGACAAACAGTGGGAAAGCTTGACAGTGATATCAAAGGCAAGTTATGCGGTTTTAGCTGATTAGACTCCAGCAGTACCTCAACGCTCACTCTGGAGTCCCCAAGCCCCAACCTGCCCCCAATATATTCTGGAATTAGGCAAGCAAGATTGATCCCGCCAACGAAAGAATGCCCATTCCATTCTGCCAATCTATCTCTGGGATTTCCATGTGTAGTAGGGATGCGTGAAATTCTCAGTGTGGTCTGGATACTCTGAGCATAGGGATGGGTTTTCCGCATGTGTAGAGACACCCAGCTGACCAAAAAACAAAGGAAGCATCAAATGCCAACGTAAAGTAAAGTCTCATATGGAATTATTCCAAAATTCCATATTATCTCTCAAAACAAAAGCAGAACTGCTTTTGACATGTGACCCCTTCTGGCAGTTTTTTGTTGAAAGGCTTACATTTTTGATGAGTATATGGGCTCAAGACGAGCAGCATAATTGCTGGGAAATTGAATACCTTCCACTCTAAGCACCAAATGAATTAAGCACTTCCAAGTCTGATATAACACAAGTCAGATGTAGAGTACCACTGTACTCTGTCGTCATGAGGAATTGGCTTGTGAAGAATAGCTACACAATTCTTCAATGTATAATGGCAAACATCACCACATGAAACTTTTGGATCGAGGCAGTCTTGAAGCAAACATTTTGTACTGAATGTCCTCTAATATTATATCATGAATGGGAACTGAAAAGAGACATATAGGAAAAATTTTGTAGAATATCCCCAGCCTGTGAGGAGAATCAAGTTTGAATTGATTTATTTCTCACAGGAGTTCCATTTTTATGGAAACTCAGAACAAGATAATCAATTTACAACAGATATTGTGCAGTTGCCTCCACTCACCCACACCGACATGATTGAGGATTGCCCAAACTCATATCACACAGAAACTTTAATGATGCCTGATCGCAGGAGCCCTTTATCCCATGAGTTTTGAGAATACTCAAACCCAAAGCCAAAGATCAAAAGACAGTATGCTAACTCACCGCATCAAACCCAGCTCTTCAAAGTAAACATTTTCAATGCTTTATCTGCACTTTTACATATGCATGCAACAATTGACAGGATTTTGAAGTGAGTGGATTCTTTACCTCATAAAGGGGAGTGGGATTAGGCAATCATAATCAAATGTCCTGAGGTCCATGCTCTATTTATTAGATGTTTTATGTTAGTTGCACATTGTATGCAATCTCACCTACTTATGCGTACAAATGGTGGAAATATTTTCTACCATTAAAGAATACATATACTGGGAAATAATTATCTTCCCAAACTATGCACCCTAACTGTACATCGCACAGCTAAGTCGAAGGAACAAAGTTAGCGCAATTGAGTTATTACAATTCTGGCAATCTACCAAAACATTTAACCATATGACACCAAATAATTATTACCAGGATAATACTTCCACATTCCATTCTGAATAATATTCTAGTGCTCTGAATGGCATTGCTAAAATAGTATGAATTCCAGCAGCTCTATAAAATTGACGAAGGCAGTTCTTGGGTTGTAAAATCCTACTTACTGTATATTAAATGAAGACTACATACGGATGTTTTGTTTAATATCATTAACATTTGTCAAGGAGTGGGAACCTTCATCTCATTTGAATGTTATTAATCTAGTCTCAGGAGGCAAAACAATAGTATTCAAACCAATTGTCCCTTTCCTGATAATAAAATGATCTTTTTTCTTCTTTTGATACAATATTTTGTGGAGTCCTGTAGCTCAGTGGTTAGAGGACTCGATTTATAAGCGTGAGACCTGTGTTACTCCTCACAACTAATAATAATCCCTCCAAAAACAAAAACAATAATAAAATTGGTCATTTCAATTCACGATGGTTTGTGGGACACTGCTGTGTACAATTGGCTGCCGCATTTCGCCCACAATTTTACAGTCAATTCAGTTTAAAGTATATTCTGTGAAGTGCTTTGAGACGTCTAGAAGATGTGAAAAGCACTATATCAAAGGATTATTATTAATTATTATTATTTCATCACTAGTTTCCATACAAATAATTTTTTTGGATAAATTGACATGAAGATTCTGGATAAGAGTCACATCCAAAGGCAAGGATGTCATTGAATATAATTGGATATAATGATTGAGGACAAAGTAATATTAAAATGAATCTACACCTATTCATGAATTTTCAGTGGGCTAAATGTTGTTTTGTTGCAGGAATTATATATTGATATAAGTATGATTTTAAAAATCCATGCATTTGATATAGCACTTTTCATGTTTTTTAGATGTCTCAAAGCGCTTCACAGAATATACTGTACTGTAAAGTGAATTGACTGTATATTTATGGGTGAAACACGGCAGCGAATTGCGCACAGCAGTGTCTCACAGACATTTGTGGATTGAAATGACCAATTTATAATAAGGTTTTTTTTTGACGGATTATTATTAGGCGTGTGCAGTAAGGAAACTTGCCCAAAGTTTCACCCTACCTGGATTCAAACACAGCTTGTAAGGCAAGTGCTCTAACCACTGAGCTATAGAACTCCACAACATATTGTAGTGTATCATACAATACACTTCTTATCTCCTGGCTGAAAGTTCTGGACAGATGCTCCTCACACCCAAAGCTGATCAAGCACAAATTCCATATTTATCTATTTCCACATCTCTAGCCATCAACTCTAGTATGCTGCAGCTGCACATCTCTCTTAATTCAATAATAAACTAAATTATACAAGGGTTTGTGGAGACGTAAGACTAAATGCCTCCTTACTTACAGAGAATACATTTGCACCGCATTTCCCATCATAGAAACATTGAGACCATTGAGTCTGTTGCATCTGTTCCACAGATTAGATCATAGCAGATCTTTTCATCCAACTTCTCCATCTTTTCTCCACACACCTTAATTCCCAAGTATCTGTCTATCCACATTTTAAACATCACAATTGATTTTGCCATGATATCCTCTGAGGCTGTGCATTCCACATTCTTACAAACCTCCAAGTGAAGATATACCTTTTGATCTCAAGTTAGAATGTAGATAAAATGTAGGTGATGAATATTTGAATGAGAAACAACATACACGCATGCACAATAAAGTGTTCATTAACAGAGATATATTGGGAAGAGATACAGATCAACATAACAAGACCAACAAAATATTCCAGAGAATAGTTTTTGTGAGTATGGGGGAAGAGAAAGAAAACACGAAAAAAAAATTGTCTCCACAGGGACGGGAGACAGAGTTGATGGCTAGAGATGTGGAAATAGATAAATATGGAATTTGTGCTTGATCAGCTTTGGGTGTGAGGAGCATCTGTCCAGAACTTTCAGCCAGGAGATAAGAATTAGTGTGGTGGAGTCTACAATAAGATAACAAGATAGTATCTCTATGGAAGGAGCAGGATTAAAGAGCTAAAAGATCTTTGCTTGTTCCATGATTTATCAAGTAAGATATAAGTGTGCTTTATTTTTCCTATTTACGATACCTTCCATATTAGATGGGTATGCCTACGTACGGACAGATTACCATACAATACTTATATACAGTATTATTTAATACCAAATTCAAATTACAAGTCAAACCCAAAGATTAAGGAGTGATACATTCCTTCATATAAGCTCTGTTGGAGATAAATGGTGAAACGTTGGAAAGACACACGTCCTGAAGAATCTGACTACAGACCATTTGTCTAGAACTTGCATTCATCTTCAAATAAAATACATAATCACTACACTTTACAGTAAATCCTGTGAAGTGCTTTAGGAATCTTTAAGGTGCTACATAAAATGAAAGGATCATTACTATATAATAATAATCCTTGCATTTATTATATGGTCATATAATGGATTTTAACTGCTGTCATGTCCTGATGATTCACAGTTTTATATTGATGTCAGGCAGCAAATCTCTTCCATTTGTTATTAAGATCTGCTGAGCAGTAAAACTTCAATGAAGCCATAATGGTTTAAATAACCTGCAGGGGTTATCCTTGGCACTCCTGGTCAATTTCAATAAATCAAGTTGTCAACTAAAGGCTAGTGGGGCAAGTTACCAGACTAAATACATATATATTTGAGAGAGAGTATCTTCTGGATTGATCATGGTTATCATCCACAGAATGCTTCACTTAAAAATAGAGCTGGATACTCAGAGGAATACAAAAGTAAGAAAACGATGACTCCTGGGCTAAATATGTAGCTATTGGAATTAGGTTTTGAGAACGCAAAAAAAAAAAAAATTTAGCAATTGACTGCAAAAATACTGACAGACCATCATACAACATGACTTGGAGAAGATGCTCAATAAAAAATAATTGGGGGGACAGAGATACTTTTCATACTTTTGGGAAACAGGTTTGCTGCCACCAAGCATTCAGGTTGATATTCAGTTACTATGATGTTGAACTCAAAGGGAGCATTTTGTACTTACCAACAGCAACAACAACAACAACAACAAAATTGCACTTATAAAACGCCTTTCACGTTGGGAGGACGTCCCAAAGCACTGAACAGTCAAGTCGGGACTGGAGCCAGGAGGGGGCGGGGGGTCGGGGTGGGGCGGGGGATGGAGAGTGGGAGAGGGGGAAGAATTAGTGGGGCAGCCGAAAGCACGGTCAAAGAGGAAGGTCTTGAGTCCGGCGTTGAAGGAGGAAAGGGAGGAAACAAGGCGGAGGGGCTGCAGGATGGAGTTCCACTGTGTGGGAGCAGAGTGGCTGAAAGCTCTGCTGCCGATGGTTCGGTGGTTAGGGTGGTGGAAGCGGAGCAGACCTGAGCCTGCTGAATGCAGGGGACGGGCAGACTGATAGGGAGACAGCAGGTCAGAGAGATAGGCGGGGGCAACGCCGTGAATGGCCTTGAAAGTGAGAACAAGGATCTTGAATTCGATCCTCTGAGTGACAGGGATTCTGTGAAGACGGGCGAGGGTGGTCACAAGCCTGGTGCAGGAGAATACACAAGCTGCAGAATTCTGAATGATCTGCAGCCTGTGAAGGGAGGAACTGGGGAGGCCAACAAGGAGAGAGTTCCCGTAGTCAAGCATGGAAGTGATAAAGGCATGGATGAGAGTTTCGGTGGCGTGGGGGAGAGGTAGTGGCGGAGTCTGGCAATATTACGGAGGTGATGGAAGGCTGTGCCAGGCATGGAGCGGATGTGGGGGAGGAAGGATAGTTCGGGGTCAAACAAGACCCCCAGATTCCTGATTAGCTTCTAGAGGTGGAGAGAGCAGCCTTGAACGCTGATGTTATCAGCGCCTGAGGTGTGGAGGTGCTGACGTGAGCTAATCAGGAGGGCTTCCTTCTTGTTCAGCACCGTCCGTCAGCACCCAGTACTAGCATCATATTTCTTCCTGCTTCTTCATATTTACCTCTAGGGTGTTATAATCCTATAACAGTCTGGATATGCATCAAATACGAAGGCACAAATATTTCAAGTTTATCTAGATTGCTCTCAATTCTAACTATAGAATTTGACTGCGCTTTGGCTCCTTCTATTCGGTTGTGCTTCCAGACAACAAGGTAGGAAAATACAATACAGAATTACATTTGTAAAAGCACCTTTCACATCAGGTGCACGTTCCAAGCTGTTGAACAGTTAGGGATTAAGACCCAAATGGAGGCTGGGGGTGGGATCAGGTGGGGGTAGGAGGGTGGCCAGTTGAAGAGGAGGGTGTTGAAATGTGCCTTGAAGGTGGCATGGAAAGGAGTGAGGCAAAGGGAATTTGGAATAGAGTTTCAAAGAGTGGGGGTGGAGAGGATGAATGCCCAACTGCTTATTTGGGGGCAGAGCGGGAGGGACATGGAGCAGGCCGGAGCCTGCCAAGTGGAGGAAGCAGACAGGTTGATATGGAGTTAGCAATTTGAGGAGGTAGAAGAGTTGGGCAAGGCCATGGAGGGCCTTGAAGGTGAGGATGAGAATTTTGAACTCGACCCTCTGAGGGATAGAAAGCTAGTGGAGCCGGGCAAGGGTAGGATGATGGGGTCACGAAGCCTTGTATAGCACAAGACACAAGCTGCAGAGTTCTAGATGATTCTTGTGGAGGTTGGTAAGGCCAACAAGGAGGGCGCTAGCATAGTCGATCCTGGATGTGATGAATGCATGTATGAGGGTTTCGGCGGCCTGAGGAGTGAGGAGTGGTGGAGTCAGGAAATGTTGCGGAGGTAGGGGAAGGCTGAGCGGATCATGGCCCGGACATGGGGTAGAAAAGATAGTTGAGGGTCAAACAAGATGACGAGGTTCCTGACTGGCTTGGTGAGGTGGAAATTTGCTTCCATGGATGCTGATGCTGCCAGTGCCTGAGGTGTGGAGGCAGTGGCGCAAGCCAATCAGGAAATGAATGTTCTTGCTGATGTTCAACTGTGGAAAGTTGTTTCTTCTCCAGGACTGATGTGCTGACAGACAGGCAGTCTGTCA
This sequence comes from Hydrolagus colliei, assembly GCA_035084275.1. Taxonomy (NCBI): domain Eukaryota; kingdom Metazoa; phylum Chordata; class Chondrichthyes; order Chimaeriformes; family Chimaeridae; genus Hydrolagus; species Hydrolagus colliei. The sequence goes on from CM068742.1 coordinate 72,460,111, forward strand.
GCACATCAGTGGTCCTGGGTTTGAGGGTCAAGGCAGAGATTGGGCATCATGCACATACATGTGGAGGTTGACCTCATGTCTACAGATGATATTACCAAAAGGGAGCATGGACAGGTTGAAGAGGAGAGGACCAAGGACAGAGCCCTTAAGACCACCACGCAAGATGGTGCGGTGGGTGGAGGAGAAGTCATTTATAGAGACAAAGTGGAGACAATGTGATAGCTAGGAACTGAACCATTCAAGGACAGAAACTTGAAGGTTAATAGTAATATAATAATAATCCTTGCAATTTGATACTGCGCTTTTCACAACTTATCAACGCCTCAAATCGCTTCACAGAATACACTATAAAGTGAATTTGACTATAAATGTAGGTGAAACGCGGCAGCCAATTGCACACAGCAGCATCCCACAAAGAGTCATGGGTTGAAATGACCAAGTTTTATTACAGTAAAAGCACATTGATCTGGCACCCGCGGGACCTGGCCAATGCTGTTTGGCCAGGATATTGACCCGGATATTCGGTCGGATCTGACGCCGAAAACCAAACCTCAAAAAATTATCTTACTTTACCACATACCATGTCAATAATAGACTAAATAATAACAGATAATAACAGACCTTTGTTATTCACCTAAAAATTCACGTAAAAATCACCTTTGCTGGTAGATGCCTGGTTTGAAGCCATGATGCTGGAGTATAGGTGTACAGTCTATCGATAACTTCTGCAATGGCGGATGCCACACGAGGAAAAAAACCGGCAGCGGCAACTTTAAGGCTCTACTAGCAGCAAGCCAAAATACAACGACAACAAAATTGCACTTGTATAGCACCTTTCACATTGGGAGGATGTCCCAAAGTGCTGTACAGTCAGGTTGGGACCTGAGCGGGGAGGGGGAGAGAGGGTCGGGGTAGGGGGAAGGAGAGTGGGAACAGTTAGCGGGGGAGCCGATGGCACGGTCGAAGAGGAAAGGGAGGAAGCAAGGCGGAGGGGCTATGGGATGGAGTTCCACAGTGTGGGAGCATAAAATATCTGTACAGTACTCTTGTGACACAATCGATTCATTAAATGCGCCACCGCGATTGTGCCAGATAACATTCAGTTAATTGAATGGGGACTTTTTTTTTACGTACCGGTTATACGGAAGTTCCGGATGATCGAGTCACGGATAAAAGGGCTTTTACTGTATTGTGTTTTTTTGTTTAGACAGATTATTATGAGGCGTGTGAAGTAAGGAAACTTACCCACAGTTTCGCCCTGATCTGCCTGGATTCGAACACAGGTCTCACGCTTGTAAGGTGAGTGCTCTAACCACTGAGCTACAGGACTCCACAGTTAGGGTGAGAAGAGAGGCAGTGGTCGACAGTTGTCAAAGGAAGCAGAGAGATTGAGAAGGACAAGAAGACACAGGGAGTCCTGGTCACAGATGGACAGAACTTCATTTGTCACTTGATTGGGGCTGTTTCCATGCTGTGGGAATGGGCAGATTTGTACTTTTTACTTTCAAAATGTTCAAAAGAAATTTTTCTGTCATATACAGGTAGTATGAAAATAGATATTCTTTAGTTCTCATTCAGACTTTTGGGGGGAAAATTAGCTAAATCACGATAGCAAATGTAACCTTTGGCTTTCTCTTCTTTGACAGTTCATAAATAGCCTGAACTCTGGCTTATCTCTTTTCTCTCCAAGGGATAAACAGGTGTCCAGACCATTTTGTAAATGATAAGAACATAAGAACATAAGAATTAGGAGCAGGAGTAGGCCATTCGGTCCCTCGAGCCTGCCCCGCCATTTGATAAGATCATGGCTGATCTTCTGACCTAACTCTAATTACCTGCCCTATCCCTATATAATGCCTTACAAATGGGAGCCACATCCTTCAATTTGTGGTGATTTAGTGTAAAAATATAATTTAAAAAAAATCAAGTATCCATTGTATTTGAAAAGGGAACCGACCAGCACCCCGCACTTCTACCCCCACTTGGGGAGTCAGATATAATATTTATCAAGGGTATATGCTTTCACTGGGCTTTTTGGTCTCCCCCCCACCTACTCCCCGAAGCTCGCATCCTCAGCTCAGGTGGCAAACTGTCAAGTAACTTGAGACATTATCCTGATGTGAAAGGCATTATATAAATGTAAATTGCATTGTATACTGGGGACTGTGATCATCAGGAAGTCAACTCAATAGGACAGAGAACTTATTTTATTTCTAGAATTCAATTGTATGTACTCAAACAATAATATTCTTTACATATATATTGCATCTTTCACACTTTGGGAGGATGCCTCAAATGATTCATTGTACAGTCTATTTTGTATTTCACTGCATTTGCTTATTTTGTAGACAAATGCAGCAGCCAATTTGTAGACAACAATGTCCAACAAACAGCCATGAAGTAAATAACCATTTGTTTTCTCTGGGGACTGTTAATGGGGATACAGAAATAAATTTTCAAATGGTGCCATGGGATCTTAATGTCCACCTGAACAGGCAGAAAGCCTCTGAATAATCTCCCTTGCAAAAAACACAAATGTTCATGAGGTATAATTGAACCGTGAAATAAGCTCTTCCTAAAATTATTTCCTGGGTGCCCTTGGCTCTATAGTAGTTTAAAGGACTTGTTGAGTCAGCCCTAAGAGCATTTCGCAATTCAAAATTATGCGTTAAACACGTGCATCTCCAAGATCCATAAAAAAGTATTATTATAAAGCAATTTGATCATATTATATTGATTTACACCAAATTCCCTAATATCACAGATCATTGTGTTCTTAATACGATCCATGACTAAAAGGGTATGGCGAACCAAATTCCTCACGTGTTTTATTACCAGATGAATTCTGTACGGTGTGTCAAGGGACAATTTATTTTAGTGAAGAAACACAACAGAATAAATTGCAAAGAATGTTGTATCCCAGTAGACTTCTACATAGAAATACTGAAGAAGCATTGACAACAAAAGACATTGTAAGCTCTGACTTTGTAATAGTGTCCTCTCCATCTCCCAAGCATCTTTCTAAGAGTTCTAAAAACTAAACTATTGTGGACATTATTGACCAAACAAAATGTATTGAGTCATCACTGATTGAAGGACCTGAGTTAGACCAGCTCCTTCAGGATAGTTTTGGTGATTAAGGCATTTGGACATTTTAGCAATAATAAAAAATACTCTTTGCATTTGGTATTGCACCCTCGTGGAGTCCTGTAGCTCAGAGGTTAGAGCACTTGCCTTGGAAGCGAGAGACCAGGGTTCGACTCCAGGCAGAACAAAACCTTGGGCAAGTTTTCTTACTCTACTTGCTTGATAATAATCCCTTGAAAAAAAGCAATAGAAATTGGTCATTTCAATCCATAAATGTTTGTGGGACACTGCTGTGAGCAATTGGCTACTGTGTTTCACCTACAAAAATAGTCAATTCATTTTACAGTATATTCTGTGAAGCACTTTAAGGTATCTAGTATGTATATTTGTAGATGAAATTTTAGCAATGTCAATCTTTGCATTGCATTCGACACAAGAAAATACTTGAAGTGGCTACAATCATTTACACGGGGTCATCTTCTAATGATTCAAGCTTCATGTTTTCTACAAATAAAGGATGCTTAAAGTTAACCCTTCCAGTTTCAGGGCAAATAAAAGTTCCTCGGGGATATGTGAACATCGACTTTTGTTGAGAAGTGGGTAATGATTACAATACTCCAAATAAACATCAGTTTCATGATTGCGTCTTTGATTACCTAATTCTACCATGGTCAACACCCTAAGATGGGTTCCATTAATGTCCTGTGAATTTTTACAACTGTTTTGAAATGCTGACTTGAATTTTGGAGATGAGCTATTGACCTCTCCTCATGGCAATGGCTAAAAGTAATAAGGTGGCACTAATGTTAGAAAGTACCAACTCATAAATATTCAGAAACATTAGTTGTGATTAAAACAAATATATGAAACCGAACAATCATGCTAAACTGAAACAAAACATATCAAGTTCCACGGGCTGAAATTAAATGATGATATTTTTCTCACAAAAGCTGAGTGAACATAATTTATGCACATGATTCCTGGGATGTGGGGAGGAAAGAAAAGAAGCACTAAAGACATTGCATACAAGATTGTACAAGATGAATGGTTGGGGTCTGGTTATAAAATTCTATAAAGTATCAAGTAACTCCTCGTGATTTCCCTCCTGGCATGTTGAGTTCCCCACGTTAAACAAAGATGATAAACAAAGAATGCCCTACAATGTAATGAATTTGAAAATTTCTATCTCATTGCAGCATTAAAAACTAGTACTAACTGCTTATTCTTTACAATACAGAATAACTACCAGTAGAGGGCTGTCCGCCATATATCTTGCTTAATTGCGTAATTCTTTTACTTGTATGATATTTTCTGATCTGGAATTTATGGCATTGAATTCCATAATTTAATGCCATGAATTCCAATGATTTGTTGACGAAACATAGGATGTGTACGTATGAAATAAATGTGATTTGATATGTTGAATGTACTTTAAATTAAGATTATTCTGAAATGGAATAAACTAGACAAAATCCTATAAAAAACACTCATTTCGCTGATCAGAGAGAAATGTCTCAACAAATGTCTGTTGTTGGAAGTGGAGTCCCCAACAGCATTTAAAAAGGAATTGGATAAATAAATGAGGAAAATAATTGGAACCACAGAGAAAGAGACGTGGGATGGAAATAGAGCAGCTATCTCCAATGCGGATAAATACCAGCACAACAAGATGCACAGAATGGCCTCCCGTTCTCCAAACCTTCTCTGACTATAAGCATCTGTCAATCACTGAGGAAAGGATCAAACCACACAAACACGTCCCAAAATACATAGTTTGTGTTCAAATCTACTCACACTGATAGCCTGTGAAATTGTGTCTAATACTCATTATAACCCTCCTTGCATTTGATATAAAGCCTTTCATGCCTGGAGGATGCCTCAAAGCACTTCAAAGGATTTATAGTCAAATGCAGTAATTGTGTATTTTATAAGGAAATCCAGCAGGCAATTTGTGCACAGCAATGTCTCACAAGCAGCCATGAAGTGAATGAATAATTTAATCTGGGGAATTGTTGATCAGGACACCAGGAGAATCTCCCTTCTCTTTTCAAATAGTGCCATGGGATCCTCAACATCTATTTAAACAGGCAGATAGGATCTCAGTTTAATGTCTAATCCGAAGAATGGCACCTTCAACAATGCATTGGGACTTGAACCCACAACCATCTGACTGAGAAATAAGATGGATACCAACTGAGCCAGGCTGATATTCAATAGGAAACAATTCTGGAGCAATACCACATTAAATAATCTTAATTAAATTATTATTGAAAGGCCTAGATTTCTAAACTCTTTTACAAACTTAAGTTTTATCTTATTGTCTCGCAAGCGAGACCTGGGTTCGATTCCCAGCAGGTCGAAACCTTGGGCAAGTTGTCTTGCTCCATATTCCTGATAATAATCCCTCAGGAAATAAAACAATAATAAATTAGTCACTTCAATCCACAACAGTTTATGGGACACTGCTGTGAGCAATTGGCTGCTGTGTTTCGCCCACAAATATACAGTCAAGTCACTTTACTGTATATTCTGTGAAGCGCCTTTGAGACGTCGAGAAGACGTGAAAAGCGCTATATCAAATGCAAGGATTATTATTATTAACTTTACCGTAACTATTATACCAGTGGATTTGTTGAATTACGACTAAACGCTTGATAATTGCACTCTCTGCAGACTGTAGATTGTATTATCTTTCCCACCCATGTCCTCTGGACTCCTTTCACTATGCCACCCTTTAAGCTTGTGGCAGAGATTGTACGGTTTAGCCAAAAGATGATTCTCTACCTCTTTTGTTTGATTCAGTCATGAGCCCACTCCAAATATGTCTGTATTTTGCAGATGTCTATAAAATCAAACCACAGGGCATATGAAATTCCTGACTTACTTCTGAAATGAATTAATTTTCTGACAAAGGGTGGTGGACCCGAAACGTTGACTCACTTTCCTTTTCCCATTGATGCTGCCTGACCTGCTGAGTGTTGCCAGTGATTTCTGTTTTTGCTGCTGATTGTCTGTGCCCGTACTTTATACTATATACTGTACAAATAAACATTGCCTGCACTTCCAAGACACTTATGATCATTTCAGGCACTACATCTCTACAAAAAGGGGTTTGTATGCACAAAGACAATCTAGCCCCAAGTACTTAAATTCTCACAGGTATTAGGATAAAACGGATTTAGTAAGGTTCTCCTATCTCTAATCCAGCCAGACAATCTCATTCCTCCATAGATTGACCCATCTTGTTCAGCATCGTAATTTAAAAGCCCAATCATTTAACCTGAGGTCTGACAAATCCAAGACCTCCCCTGGCCTTATCCCTCGGCATTTTAACCATTTTAATTCTCAGCTTACACTTCTCATAAAAAACATGGAACATCTTTTTTCTAATATTAAACTAGTTGGCTTCAGCCACTGATTCATGAAGGATATTTATTTCAACCAGGGCATCACATTAAGAACATTCATTTTCTCTTGGACATTGAGGTTCAGTAGTTTCCACCTATTGAATTTCCTCCAAATACTTTATGACGCTTATTTAATTCTCCACTAGTTTTTAAAAATGTGATACTGAAAAGGATAAGAACCAAGGAGAAACCATGAGAACATTTCTATTTATTGCACTTCTTTCTCTTAAGCATTTCCCTCCATATAATCCATTTCATCCATAAGTAAATCAACTTCTTCCTCATCAGTGCAGTGATTGTATTGCCTTTCATTTCCAACTATAATTTTTAATCTAAATTATAAAACATGTAAGGGAAATTTTTGAACATTTAGTGCAGTGATATAGTGCTCAAGCTTGTGTAATAATGTCGGTCATTTTTGTGCTCCATATGTAACTCAGTGCAGATGCATTGCACAGTGTCTGGAATTTTCAATAGCTCTGCATAATGTCACTATCTCAGACTCACCATTCTTATAGACTTCCGTGGGATACAAACAATCAGGTATGTAATAAAACAACAGGTGCCTGCTCAAACTAATGAAAAGCTCAGCCTCCACTAAATTATCTCATATCCTAAGTTTACTGTTCTCCCTCATTGTGGAGGCTACTCTCGCAAGCAATCTCTGCAATATACTGGTTCTACGATGATTACTGTAGTTCACTTGAAGAACACAGTCAGGCATGAGCCATTAATGTTATCTGCAACAAGGGAAGGCGCATAAAGGAAAAGTGGAATCAGTAAACCCATTTCACCCACTTACATTTCTACTGATGTTGTTAGTTCTAGTTTAACAATGTTAATGGAGAACAATTTGAGCAAAGCTTTCTTTCCTTTGTTGCAGTAGGCAAGCAGTTGGGTGTTACAATGCCACAATCGGTGTCCAGTGTCATGCACCACGGCTTGTTACAGATCGAATATTACTGGTAGCCCAAACTTGCAAATCTAAAAAAAATTCCTGAAGTTATTTAGTTTACTTCCTATAATGTAAGTAATAAGAATGTGGGTAGTGCAAGCAGGCATACACATCTCAATCAGTTACTATATTGTTGCTTGATTCTGAGGCACAATGGTAATTATAGTACCTCGGGATGTCCTCTCGACATGAAAGGCGCTCTATAAATGTAATTTTGCTGTTGTTCTTATAGCAATTTCCGAAAGCTGCAACAGGTTCAAGACTTCCATTTAAACTTTTAAATTGAATAAATAAAACTCTCCTTGACATGAGCAACAGACAAATCTGTTTAAAATAATTAGTCTCAATGGGAATAAAGATCAGAACAATGTTCAGGTCTTGCACCAAGCCTATTTGTTGTGATCTTTTAAAATACATTTATAATGCTTTTGATTGTGCATGTTTGGCACTTTGAATTGTAACTGCAAATATGAAGGTGGACATGTACTAATAATTAATTAATATGTTATTCCCATTGTCTACATGTACAAACTGGTAAAGCAATGAGCATGATTGTATTTGTCCATCTAAATGTATGCTGCTAACAGGAACAGTGCATTATATCAAAACCCCTTTGGCAGAAGCAGCCCAGCTGTGCACTCTACCTATTTGGTTCTACTCTGGTCTCCAAGGATCCCCAGATTTGGTACAGTTATTGCTTTTAGATCACATTCTTATTGACTAATGTCAGCCTGGTCATTCATCTCGAGGACAGATGTCACAATTGCAGTGCTATCTTGTGACATATTGTGGACATTTTCTTCTGGAAGTACCTCTTTAAGGCAGGGTGCAATAGGTTAAGCTTCTAGACAGAATCAAAAATACAACTGATTGCACCATTCTATTTATTTTGTAGGAATTACTTTCAAAAGTTTTAAGTAGGAGCCACCGGAGCAATCAATATACTGCAAGGCAGTAACAGACATTATTCTGGAACATTAGTAAAGAGTTGATCCTTCTTAGTCAAGACTGGCAAAATTTTAGTTTCTCAGTTACTTTGAGAAAGTTTCATATTCAGTGGACCTACCATCGCATTATAAATAGTCAGGTATTTGACCTTCAAAATGACATTTTAATTGATAAAATTTAACCAGTAAGAACTGAATACAGCGCAAGTGATGTTCCAACATGATACCTTTTCAAAAACTCAGCATATCCAAACACACTTATAGCTTAATGTTCTGCAATAGTATTTTATAGCTTTCATTTTGCCTCACTTTTACCAGCTAATCAATGCTTGTTAATTAGTTTTCACTGCAGTTAAAAATGACCAAGTGCACGATCAAGTCAAATACATTTGTTTCTATAGGAGGAGCGATCAATGTGTACCTCATTAACTTGTAGCACCAGCACAAGAATCATTACAATTCACAGTAGTTTAGGAAAAGATTGGGTGGGAAAGAGAACAAAGCAACATAAAGGCATTTTATTCATTTTCCAAAACTGTTCCAAAAGAAGATTAGATAGCTGAGTGTCCCTTTTTGAGTTTTAAATTACGATCTATCCTTTCAAATCAGGATCTATCTTCATTTTCCATTAAATTTTGTATTGCTTTAAAACTAAATGTAATACTGTACAAATAATGATTAGATTAGAGTTTAGATTTTATTTCAGTTTCTTTGCGGTTTCTAATCAAAATGTTTTCTATTTTGTTTTAATCTAATTTGTTCTATATGTGCAATTCAGCATTGTTGATTTACATCTCTGTTTATGTTCGCCCACAAATATACAGTCAATTCACTTTACAGTATATTCTGTGAAGCGCTTTGAGACGTCTAGAAGACGTGAACAGCGCTATATCAAATGCAAGGATTATTATTGTTAAACTATACGTAAAGCTTTTTTACAAAATTGCATAGAGACTTATTTTATAATCATCTGGGCATGAGCATTAATAGTCTTGGAAAATTTTGAAGATATAAGATTTTGAAGATGGATGAATAAAACATTGGTTTCTGAATTGCATCTTTTCTGTTTTATCTAGTTCAGTGTACAGCACAAGGAATGATGACAGAATAAAGCAAAACGTATTGATGCATGGAGAAGTCTTATCTGTCAAGATGCTGCTCAATTATTGAACATGTAACAGTGTGCACTTTAATCAGGGTTATTCAAAGTGCACCCATGTGTTGTGGCACAATTTAAATTGTTTTACAAATGTAGCTCTAATTTTGGTTATTGTGTACCTGCTGCCAGTAAGTATAAACCAATTTTCTACAAAACTAACCGTGTTCAATGGCTGCTTTTAGTGTGGCTTCAGGATGTGTTGATCCAAATGAGTTGCGAACGAAACGTCGGCGGCGCCGCAAGTCATCTTCCCAGTAGTCAAGGCGCCAGAACTCACGAGGACGACTGCAATGAAACAGAGGCACCACATATGTTAGCAATTATCAAACAGCATGGTAGCCCATAAGTAGGGAATAAAGATCTCCTTGTTTTCTCAGTCGTTTTGCAGTCTGAAACCTTTAAGTTGGGTTTGTCCTTGAAAATAACAATATCACCTTCCAGACTAAGAAACCCCTCTCCCTTTTTTCTTGGAAGGTGAAATGAGCACTAAATACATCATTTTGAAATGAATTGCTGACAGTGTGATCAGTTTCCCCACATTCTCATGGCATGTGCTCTGATTTCAGCCTCATTTCAGCCTCAGCAGGACACCTTTAGCTGTGACTGCGTTTATAAACCAGAATAGGGAAAAGCCCATTATAAATATGGTATAGCATTACCTATATTAATCAAAGTCTACCCCTTCATCATTTTTCTTCCCAATTTGTGTGTTTTCACACAGGGTCAGTAAATCATACCTTGCATTCTCAGTCCAGAAAGTGTTAACTTTAATGAACACCACTGTTACGCTGGTACATGAGAGATAATAAAATATTACTCTATTTAGACGTGCAGAAATTTAATTAAAATAATCTCTTAAAATATTCATTACATTTAGCCCCTGAGGCACAGAGTAATGCCAAGAAAATGCATTTCCTCTCCTTTAGTGATTTTTTTTAAGGAACCTATTCCTGCAGAAAGACAGGGTAATACATTTAAAACAGATGACATTTATTTTTTCCAACATTACTTTAGGAGGCAAAATGTCAAGCACACCTAATTTTAATCAGCAAAATACAATAAAAAGGTAATGCTAATCTTTTTATCTGTTCATGTCAAATTGAAAGAAGGTTCTACTATGTAGGACAAAGAAACCTCTGCTTTCATTTACAGTAACTTTGTAGTTTTCAAAAAAGAGCAGCACACTTAAGATTTGCTAAAGATATGATCCATAAATTTTATTCACTAAAGTGTAACGTTTCTAAGTCAATATTGTATGATCAGATTTCCACGTTTTACTTCATTTTAAGTCAGTGAACATTTACAAGCAGCATTTTGTAAGTGCACAGAAGATGCACTACAATACAGATGGAAGAACAATATTATTAAAACAATATTTCAACCACCAAGCTTTGTATGTTATTTTCTGCAGACAGTAAGAATACACACAAGTATACCACAGGGAGAGTGGAGAGTGATTTCTAATACTGCAGAAGGTGCCTCTAGTGCAAAACAATTCACTTAGGAACTACAACCTGAATAAGCACTAGAATTCAATAAAAAGTGAAGAATTCTGTCTGTATGTCAGTATATTGTTCACATCACACAGCAGCACGTGAATTTATGTCTACAGCTTCATCAATATAATTAAGCTAGTAAATCACACTTTAATTCATTAATATATGCTTCAAAATCTGCTTCATATTGTACATTTTCTTTAAGTTAACTATTAACTTTTCATAATCAAATGTGTGTACATTCTGTCCTCTTTATAGCTATGCAACAGACATTGTTTAAATAAAAATAAAATACATTTCAATGAAATGTCTTCCTACTTTTGTATTTTTTTAAAAATACCTTAAAGGCATTGTTCATCTAAAATACTTTCATTTCTTCATTATATTAAAAACTATTCTGGAAAAAACAGTGCACGGGATCTGCTCCTTCATTACTACATTTTAGTCACATATCACAGCCTGTTATGTGTTTGGTTGCGATAGCTGCAGTGCCCAAATAGGCACTTTATCATCCTGGCTTCCAACATTCATCTATTAAAATTATTATCAAATATCTACCGAGATCCAGGCGTGAATCATAGACTGCACCCAGTCTTCTGGGGAAAGATACAATGAAGGTCTATTCATCAGTATGGCAATCGGCAGAAGTAATTAGTTCCCAAGACCTAGATTTCTTACAAAGCTTATTTCACACAGTGCCACAAACACATGATAGTGAACAGCTAATGAAAGCCTGTAAAATGTGTTAACCTCTCTAGCCATCAATCCTCTGTTACTTTGTGTGCTAAATATTTTTTTAAAGCCAATAAATTATTAATTTCTCATCCATCCTTGACAATTTTTGACAGAATTATGTGATGCCATTCTTCAAGATAACAACAATTAAAATTACAAAAGGAACCTGCAGTGTTCATTTATGCACTCTGTGTGTAATTAGTTCTCCCACAACAAGATGCTCCACTCAAGAGTAATCTTGACAGAAAGCGCGTGTTGTCCATTTGCTTCCTCATCATATAATTCCCTCCAATTGCTGGACAACTACACATTTTAAATTACTCCATTTATATTGTTCCACAAACATAAGGGACACAGATCCGCTGTTTTTATTTTATCAGCAAAAATCACATTCTACTATAAATACCAACCACTTGTCTGCTTGGAAGCCAGTGATGAAAGCAGCAACAATTCTGCTCTGTGCTACATACAGCATTCCATACTCATCTCCACCTTTGTGCAAGACACAGCTTTATAAATGTATGTAATTTAACACTGATTGATAGTGGTCATTAACTAGATATCAACGCCTGATCCAACATGCTACACAATGATACATTCTAGAAAACAAGGTTGGTTAAGACATAAAGGAATGTTGAAATTATACAAGATTATTTTAAAGAAAAATGATCAAGGTACTCATAGGAAAACAGAAATGTTATGTATAGCTTGTAATTATTTTGTGTTAGAAGCTCTGCACAATTGTGTATTATTCCAATCAATACACATCACCAGCATACCCAGCAACTAGATCAGGAAATGAACAGTATACAAAAAATCTTTTTTTGCAACTATAATAGTTCAAGATCAAGTTAATCTCCTAACATTTAAAATGACATTACTTCATGTTTAGTTAGGAATAGGCTTTAGAATGACATGTGCAAGAAAACCACTATTACCTTACTGCAAATGGCTCTGTATCATTTCAGCTCAAACATGAATGCTGAAAATAGTTTATACAACATAGCTTTGCTATAAATTTTAAATAACTCAAACAACTAAACAGAAGCTAAAACACAATGTGTTCTGTACTCACCTGAAAATCTTTACCCCTCTTTCCTACCCTCTCTATCACTCTCCCATCATCTGTCAAGCACAATCTTTTATAACATACTTTAAATGTATTCATTTTACTTGTCCAGTTTTACACTTTGGAGATCAAATGTGGAGAACAAATATTTTAAAATGACTCCTTGAAAATGGGTGTTACAAGGCTGATTCCAGTTAATGATCTCCTTATGATTTAAAAATCATCCAAACTGGAAAACAAAACTCTCCAATAGAGATAAACTGATGAAATGTGCCAAACAATTATCAAAGTGTTCCAGCAATAATTCGGTTTAAATGTAGCTGATATAAAGTGGAAAGCTTGGTGCCTTGAATTTAATGCAATCACTTTTTAATCAAAGCATCAATCATAAGCAAGAACAACAAAATTTCACTTGTTTAGCGCCTCGCGCCTTTCACATCAGGAGGATGTCCCTAATCAAGTCTGTTGGTTAAATAAAGTGATTCCTAATTTGGAATTAAAGTAATCCAAAATATAAAAGATATATTCAAAACGTACGGTTGAGATGCCCAAGTTACATGCACTATTTGGTTGTGGATTCGGAGACATACAAATCAGAGGGGTCTATTAGACAAGTTTTGGCCAGTTGCAGATGAGATATTGATACATTGAAGAAAAAAGCAATGGGATCCACTCATATATCAACTGATTCTCACTGGAATATGTACGTTGAGATAAAAATAGGTCAAGATTTAGCACAATTGCAATGTGCTAAATTGTTGAATTGTTTTCTGACAAGTTATCCAATCTCTCAAATGAAGAACAGCCACTTGAATAAGATACTGGAGTGAAAGAGCAGGAGATATGATATGAGTGGACAGGGCACAAGGTAAAAAGTACTGTTGATACATTCTACTTTTCTGCTGTGGTATGATGAGTTGCACTAATTGTCAGCAGATGTAAGAGAAAACAATCTGCAATTCCAGCCAATAAAAATAATGCTTAGTCATCATTTTAGCATGAATTACAGTCCAGTTGCTCTGTTTACAGTTATTTGAGCAAAATAATTTGTGGAGCTTAATGTAGCTTAATAATGATTTACTGAGTTTTACATGATGCAAAATGCACCTACGTTAGAAAACCCGTCACAAGTAATCATCTGCATCAAAAACAGAAGTCGCTAGGTCATCATCTGCATGTCTATTTAAGTTGGCTGTAAAGCTAGCAAATATAATTATGCACTGCACACATGCAAAGTTCTGTGCAAACAGAAATAAACGCACAACCAGGTTTTTGACAGAGGAAAGGTACATTTCTATATTTACAGTACATCATGGAGAGACAGAGGTAGACATATATATGTACATAAATAGAGAGAGGTGGGGAGGGAGAAAGAAGTGCTGACACAGTGTGGAACTCTAGTGACAATACAGTTTAGCCCCCGATGGAACAATTTCTTAGTTAGTGCTGTAGTTCATTTGTATTTTGTTTGATGTCCAAACAACTGCACTATTTGCTCATCTGCATTTGGGCTAGGCCCAATTAGTGCTGATCATCGTCTCTCTACTGAACCACAGCTCAATCTTTAATCAATTAAGGAGACTCCTAATAAACTGTTCCTTTAAGCATGTTCTTGAGCTCTGAGTTTGCAAAGCTGGAAATTCAATACAAAGGCTTTATCAATTAGAAAGGCTATCTATGCCCTCTGAAATCTCTTGTCAACCCCATCTGGGTTTTTATCAGGGTTATTCAGAGACGTCTTCATTTTGCAGACATAATAATCCACACAAGCTGTAACACAGGGTACAATATTTCAAACTCATCATCATGGATGAATAGTGCAGTCGTTTGTGCTTTCATACACAGAAAGTTCTGAGCAACCAATTATAAAACTACTGCCCAAACACTGCAAAAATGTGGGAAAAGTATCTAATTTCATGAAAATCAAGCATCCTGATACTAACACTACTTGTTATGTACAGTTACTTCTCAATACAGATACTAGTTCCGGCAAATTCACTTTGAAATGAAACCAATCACTTAAGAGTTTAAAATCTAAAGTCACTTTAGGCTTTAAGTCATTCAGCTGACAATTCAGTGTGAAAGGACAGAGCCTTTAGGAATGCAAAAACGATTCACAAAATGGTCATTTTCAAAATCAGAAGTGATCATGGGTACATCGAATGTATATCTTTACACATTATGCGGTCAAACAGCTTAGTCCAAGCAGGATAAGCACTGATTGTTTGCAGCAAGTGTCATTCAGCACAGAAACGCAAATGAAATTCAGTGAAAATGGTT
Organism: Hydrolagus colliei; assembly: GCA_035084275.1. Taxonomy (NCBI): domain Eukaryota; kingdom Metazoa; phylum Chordata; class Chondrichthyes; order Chimaeriformes; family Chimaeridae; genus Hydrolagus; species Hydrolagus colliei. Next base: position 72,475,246 of record CM068742.1, read on the forward strand.
ATAGAATCATATAATTTTACAGCACAGAAGGAGGCGGTCCATCATACCTCTGCCGGCTCTTTGAAAGAGCTATCAACGAGTCCCACAGCCCTGCTCTTTAAACAGCATCAAATGTTTAAAATTGGAACATTGTTTTGATAATTTGACAACTATCCATTCTTCTGACTTGCAGCAAGGTTTACTACAAAGTAAAAAGCCCCAGTGAGAACAATAAATGTGTCAACTGTATAAGATTGTTTCTATCAAGATGTTCTGAATTTCTGATCTAACCATGTGCATCTGTTGTATTGCCTGTAAATCCAGCAAGAATCCAAAATGTGCAAATTAAGGAAAAGTTTGTGATGGTCAAGTGCCTAAACATTAGAAATTAGAGAGAACGAGGTTTTGTCTTCGATCCCACTTCTGGAATATATTCTTGAAACAAAATTTCAAAACAAACTAATTTGAAAATATCTGCTTCCAATAGCACAAAATCAAAATGAGGAAGAAACAAAATGTATGTACTTTTTGTGGAATGTAAATTGTAAATGTTTTATATGAATTCAACATGACTGGTCAACATTCAATTAAATGTCCATGGCACTTGCCACAAGCAGACTGAGGACACAGAAATCCTCTTGAGAATATGTTTTTTTTTACATTAAAAAAAGCAAAGCAGAAGCTTTGGCTCCTGCAAACCTGTGCCTACTAATTTCCAGTATTAGGTAAGCAGAACACCCTTACTAAGTGTACACCTTATTCCACATAAATGGAAAACTGTGGCATTCATATGTGGAAATAGTATCTAGTAGGGAACGGCGATATGGGATTTTTCCGGATATGGATATATCGGTTTGCTCATACCTGCTTAAACCGATCTATCGAGTTTTTATACTGCGCATGCGCGTGCATTCGAAGTGCGCGTGCATTGATCGCGCGCATTTATGGTGCGCGTTCAGTCGCAGTGTGCGCGCATTGACGGTGCGTCCGCACTGACGATGCGCGCGCAGTCGCGGTGCACGCACATTTCGAAATGCGTGCTCTAGGTCCAGAAAGTTTGTAATGTTGGTGTCAAGGTCTGTTGAATTATACGATGTTGTTTGCTCCCTACCTCCCCCTCTCCTTCTCTCCCTCCTTTCCGCTCTCCTTCTCTCCCTCCTCCCTGTCTCTTCTCCCTCCTTTCCCCCTCTCCTTCTCTCCCTCCCTCCCTCCCCTCTCTCCTTCTCTCCCTCCCTCCCTCCCTCCCCTCTCTCCTTCTCTCCCTCCCTCCCCTCTCTCCTTCTCTCCCTCCCCTCTCTCCTTCTCTCCCTCCCTCCCCTCTCCTTCTCTCCCTCCTTTCCCCTCTCCTTCTCTCCCTCCCCCTCCACTCTCCCTCTCTCCTCTCCCTCCTCCTGTCTCCTCTCCCTCCTTTCCCCCTCTCCTTCTCTCCCTCCCTTCTCTCCTTCTCTCCCTCCCTCCCCTCTCTCCTTCTATCCCTCCCTCCCTCCCCTCTCTCCTTCTCTCCCTCCCCTCTCTCCTTCTCTCCCTCCTTTCCCCTCACTCCTTCTCTCCCTCCTTTCCCCCTCTCCTTCTCTCCCTCCCTCTCCTCTCTTCCTCCTCTCCCAACTTTCCCCCTCTCCCTCCTTTCCCCTCGATCCTTCTCTCCCTCCTTTCCCCCTCTCCTTCTCTCCCACCCTCTCCTCTCTTCCTCTCTCCTTCTCTCCCTCCTTTCCCCTCGCTCCTTTTCTCCCTCCTTTCCCCCTCTCATTCTCTCCCTCCCTCTCCTCTCTTCCTCTCTCCTTCTCTCCCAACTTTTCCCCTCTCCTTCTCTCCCTCCATCTCTAAACACAAAATAGAACACACACACACCAAAAACAAAATCTGGAGATGTATTCTCCTCCATTTCTTGCTTGAAAGTAGCATGTAATGTCCACGTGTAAATGAGATCTATTACAATAGAAAAGAGAGAGACAGACAGTCTGACTGTTAGAGTTAGAAGCCAGATTATCACTGCTTCTATGTGTCTGTCTTATCACTGCTTCTATGTGTGTGTCTGACTAGACACACACATAGAAGCAGTGATAATCTGGCTTCTAACTCTCTCACACACAAAAATAACACTTACAGCCACAAAATGCCACTTATTTTTATGTAGTCTGAATTAATGTCCTTCGCCATTGGCAAGCTCTCCTTTGCTATGCAAAAAGTGACAGCATTCGTGATACTTTGCCACTTTTTGTCCCCTCTCTGGTACAATGTTCTCCTCTTAAATAAAGCAGGAATTGTTTGAGCTGCACTGGCCCCACTACCTGTCGCTTTCTCCGAAGCGCTGGTTCGACTTCCTGCTGTTGTCGACAATGATTTCGCTCTGAGGGCAGCGTGCTGGGCGGGGTGGTGCTGCTTAATGTGTTGTCGCAGGTTGCTCGTGCTCGAATCAGATGTCTTAACCAAGACCTTGCAAACTACATCTATACACACCATTACTGACTGCATTGTTTTCAAAGTAGTCCCATACGGGGCTTCTTTTCCCCATGATGAGAAAGGTAAATTTTCAAACTACAATTTTCAGCGATGCGACTTTGTTAAGACGCCACGACTCACGTCGAGTATACACAGTAAAGTGTGCGTGCGCATCGGATGTGCGCGCCCATTAATTGTGCGCGCGCACCGAATGTACGCGCATTCCATGCTCTAGGTCTAGGAGGTTGCAATGCCGGCGACAAGGTAAGCTGGAAAAGATCGCATTACACTGATAATACCAACAATATTGATATATTGCCAGGAACGATATTAAAAATATATCGATGTATATTTTTAAAATCGAATCTCTCGATATAACAGTTTTTTTAGAATCACCATATCGGCATACCGATCTGAAAATCATATCGGGTTTAATCGAAAAACCGATTAATCGCCGTTCCCTAGTATCTAGTTTAGATACTCTTAAATTTGGTGATGGTTTCCTCGTATAACATTTTTTGGTTGACTAAAAAAAACTTGTATTAAAGCACCCTTCACATTGGGTAGTGTGTCACAGAGTATTAACACAAAAATAGCATGTTTTTGTGTCAGCTTGGTTATAATAAAATAATAATATTAATAGTCCTTCCATTTGACACAGCGCTTTTATCATTTTGTTGAGATTTCTAAAAGTGCTTCACATAATATACTGTAAAGTGAATTGACTATATTTTGTGAGCAAAATGTTCAGTTTGTAGAAGGATGTGGATTCAAGCCTCACGCTGGCTCATAAACTAGACTGACAGTCTAATGAAGTTCTGAATGATGTATTGTTGTGAATTCCATTCTTCGGATGACATCCTGATTTTTTGGTACTATTCAAAAGAGACAAGTGTACTGGATTTTCCTTACGCTTATCCAGTAAGCGCTCTGAGAAGCCGTCCGGCGTGGAGGGCACTTTATAAATTTAAGTTTTTGTTGATGTTCTGACCAATAATCTCCCGCATTAAAAAATAGATCACTCATTTCATATCTGTTTGTGCATACAATAGCACTGTGAAAAACCCTGAACATTTTGACGTGATAAGCATAGCTGCCAACCTTTTTTAACAAAAAAAAGTACTCCTGAAAGCTAAAAATAGTATTTTGTAGTTAAAAAAAGTATTTTCCCCAGAACCTACCGGTACTTTACGAAAAAATTACAGCGCGAAAAGATGCCAAATAAAATGGGACTTCAAACCCCTCATTAAGCAAAAATTGCATTAAGCGGGAGGTATATGAAAAAAATTGTTCCCAGTAATGCCTTGCTCCGAGCCTCGTGCCCAGCACTAACATTTACAGTGTATCAGCGACGGCAGAAGGTAGGTAGCACTGCTATTGAAGGCAGGGAGAGAGAGTTAAAGAGAAACAGACAAGGACAGAGAGAGACTGTGAGTGAGATTGTGACAGCGAGAGACTCAAACAGAGGGAGAGAGAGAGAGAGACAGCGAGAGAGACACAGAGAGAGAAAGAGACAGAGAGAGATACGGAGAGGGACAGAGAGAAAGAGAGAGCGCGCGACCCAGACAGACAGAGAGAGGGAAAGAGACATGGAAAGAGAGAGAGAGAAAGAGACACACAGAGAGAGAGAGAGACACACACAGAGGGAGACTGAGACAGAGAGAAGGAGAGATAGACAGACAGACCATGGAATTTCCAAAATTCGGATTTCGGATACTTCAATTTATCGTACTAAATACGGCAAAAACTTACTGGTTGGCAGCTCTGGATAAGGCGATATGTCAAATGGAAGAATTATTATTAGTCCAAAGTCATTTTTGTATAATTTTTAAAGTGTTCATATTTTCAGATATATTTTCAGATAATAAAATTGTTACTTCACATTGACGGTGATCACAAGGAGATCAAGTGGAGCTTTTTTCAAATTTAAATAATTGGATTTTATTTTTATAAACTTAATAATTGAAGAAAGGTTAATGGCAAAATCAATGAAACAATAATGGTAACAACTACAACAACAAAAACGTTTCATGTGCTTGGCGTCTTGGAGTGGTTAAATGAAAAAGGAACCTTAATTTTGATAGTACAATTCTGATAAACTGAAGTGTATTCCTATGGAATAAGAAGAAATTTACAAGCCTGTGCCAAGGAACTTTGAAACAAACCATTTTGGAAATGTGTTGTATTGCAAATACAAATTCAAACTTATCCAACACGCAAAATCAATGAAAATCTGCCAATAGATGTCAACACATATGTTTGTATATGCACTTTGATTTGACAAAAACAGTAATAAATACAAAGTAAACATAGAAAGAAATGTGTTATTAACAAGTTTGTATTTGCGTAAATCAATAAACAGAACACATCATAGTGACGATCTTACACTAAAAAAGTGAGGATTTCTTTTAATGAGTATAGGGCACTTGCAGATTTCTAAATTTAGTGGAAAACCATTTCATGTACTGTGTGTATATTATTGTTTATTCATTTCTGTAGCACAATACAAATCTCTAAACAATGCCACAAAAGTAATAATAAATAATTTGAAATAATGTCTTTCACAATGGGAGAACATCTCAAATTGCTTCACATGATTCAATGAACCCTGATTTGTACTAGGCCACATGTGTGGCTCAGAACATGTGTGGCTCATGAACAACAGTGTGAGCCACACCAGTCGAAAAATGTTACACCAGAGACACATGTGAGTATCCAGTTACGAACGACATACAAACCAAAGACATATGCAGCATAACTGTAGTGGAATCACTGTAACAAAGACATTGTATACAGATGTTGAAAACCTGGTCGTTTTCAAATATTCCACACTCAATTGAAACTTGCAGCGAATGTGCAATCATTTATTAATTTTCAAAAGTAACTTTGTAAACAAGCCATTGACACTTGTACACATGCACGTTGCTAGTATTTAACTGACACACATTGATAATATATAATATTCCTTGTATTTGATGTACTGTAGCACCTTATCGCATCTTCGAGACATCTCGAAGCGCTTTACAGAATATATTGTAAAGTTAATTGATTGTATTGGGCGAAACACAGCAGCAAATTGCGCACAGCAGTGCCTCACAAACAGTCGTGGATTCAATGATCAAATATTTTTTTTAATATATTTTTGTTTCGAAGAGATTATTTACCCCCGGAAAATCGATCTACCAATCAACTAACAACCGCTTCCAATTACTGCTTAGTACACAGAGGCGCAAGGAGTAAGGAAACTTGGCCAACGTTTCTCCCTGCCCAGGAAACCCAGGTCTTCTCGCTTGCAAGCAAAGTGCTCTAACCACTAAGCTACAGGAATGCACAGTGTTTGCATACGAAAAGAGTAGATAGCATGAGTTGCAAGTTCTATTCATTTAAGTACAGGAAAAACAGTTATGGGGATTGTGCATTTAATATATAAATCTCCATCATTATATTGTCACTCAAAAATATGCATGAATTAAGTAATACTAATGTTCTGTGATTAAACAGACAAGTAATATTTTAGATATCTATGGTAAAACTCAGACCAATGGACATATGCTCCTGCAAGATGGAATTAATGGCAATGCTGGTTTTTTTGGCACTGGTATTTTTTAGTGCTTGAAAAAGCTTGTGAGTGCCGGAAGCAGCATTGGAATTGTTTGAATCCTTCGAGCGGGAGGTAACATATTAGCCACCCTGCTTGTGGGATTGAAAGCAATATCAATACCTGGCCACTGTAAGCCAGCAAGCACAATGAGGTGATGACGTGGGAGAGGAGAGTGGGCCAGCGTGAACCTGCATGCTTGTGAGTCCATGGATTTGGTTTTTAATATTTCTGTTTCAGACCCAGTCCAGCTAAGGTTGAGTTCCAAATACCGTGAGTCCACTAAGCCCAGAGTTTACTGTATTTCAATTGAATTTTGAAAAATCTGACTGGGGAAGTTTTTACTGCATACATTCAATGAGTTTAAATAGCTCTGCACACGTCTCTGTAAGCAAACTGTCAGTGGGAATTATCTGAGACATGCTTTCTGCTGAAGCTGAGGTGGCTGTGAGCCACACCAAGACCCTTCATGAGCCTCATGTGGCTTGTGGCTACTTAGTTCGACAACACTGCTCTAGGATTTGCCCGGTTCCTCACAATAACATACATCACAGGAATAGATAGTACTGAAAAATATCGGTCCCAGGGATGTGCTAAAGGCAAGGATTGCTTCCTACAGCTAAAATGTAATTTTATAACTGTATTTTTCTTACACTCAGACTTTGAACTGAAAGTACTCCTTCTAGACTTTCCTTTTCCTTTAAATGTTGCTTTGGTGTTTGCACAGTGGAGCCTACAGTTTGCTAACCTGTCGCTGGGTCTTAATTAGCTACCTTTGTCTTACTCAATCATGTCCATGGCTCCATCGATCTAATCTGATTCTAGTAATGAGGGGTAGGCGACAGACATTCCGAGCCATGTTGTGTTGTTTGTCCATGAATCCCTGTCTCAACAAGGTTATGCAACATTTGAGAGTTTTCAATTTGAAGTCTTTCTTACTGATCAAATAAATATAGGCTACACAACAGGGAAAACCAGTGACCTATTGGGAAAAAAAGTCCCAGAGCCCAACTACAATTTGTGTTTATATATGCTGCAAGATGGTTTATTTATACCATACATCAACTTAGCTACCATTTTTCAAGAAATTTAAAATAAAATGTTATTTTCGTTTTCCTTTTGCTGAAATAAAATGGATATTTGGTACTAGAAATTCTATAACCTCAAATGTTTATTGAGGTCATGTGATGCACCTCAGAAAGGTGAAACTGAGATACTCAACAACATTTAGTGATAGGAGACATCATGTCCTTATCATGGTAGGAGGTGCAATCTTGAACATTGTGTAAACTTTGGCAGTTTGATATTTATTCATTGGAAGGATATATTAGTCGGGATCCAGAGCAACATTCCATAAAACTGTGTAGCAATACTAGGAAAAGTGGCGCATAATTAAAAATATAGGAATAAACCAGGAATAAGTATGCAAATGTGCTAATCATAGATTAGCTAGTGTTGATAAACTGCGTATAAAAAGCGTCCCCAGTCTAAACTGTTCCAGAGTTTTCGGTTAAAATCTAAGGAAAATCAGTGATTCAGGCAATTTTTTCTTTCAAACCAACTTTCCTTCTAATTGGGGAAATTGTAATTTACAAAAAGTTAGCAGCAGCATTAATAAGATTATCCGGATTTAAAAAAAAAATGTTTTACAAAGCCATTGGAAGACAAAGTTACTGATTCTGAAATTGTATTTTCATAGTTGAATTCAAGTTATATGATCTGTAATAACAGTCAATATGTTAAACTGTGCTACATTACAAGATAGCAGAGATGCCAGTGCTGAATGTATATTCTGTATCCTTCAACCCTAGTTATATTTTACACAGACCAAAGGATGTCTAGGAAAACACTGCACTGAGCATGGGTGTCAGGGATAAATCCCAAGAGATATTTCCTGGTTTGGTTTGAAACAATACAGTATGTGTGTGAGTAGTAAATCCACAGCTCTATATACAAGTACAAACATTAATTTAAGATGCATCACCTGACGAGTTATTACTGTGGTATATACTGTATAGAATTTATTTTTAACTTTCCTTTCCGCTCAAGAAATGCCTGACAAAGCAGTAAAGCACAGTTGACTCCTTGAGGAAAATATAAATTGGTACTAAAGAATAATGGACTTGGAAAAATAAGAGCATGCACAATCTATCATCACAATGTGTACAATCGTCAGACTAGCATTCTTGTGTCAGTATATGCCAGAAGCCGTATCGGGAGTTCCGTATACTGTACTTCAGCAATCCAGCCCTACCATTTATTAATTACTGAGTTTGTATTGCACAGAAAATACACGATGCAACATAGTTTTCTACAAAATAAAGCAATGACTAATGGTTGGGTTATTTTCCATAAACAATATTTTATATCTTATTTGTGCCAAAAATGAGTGGGGGGTTTTGCTCTTAAGAGAAAAACACACAAAGGCTTCTGTGAGGCTTATTATCACAACAGACTATAATAGAGTTGCTGTTCTTCGATGGGGTGTATCTGTATGGACCTGTACTAAAGGACAGTACCGTACTTTGAAACAAGTAGGAGATGGATGGCATGCAAACGTTCCATCCGCACACATTTCGCTATTCATTCCAACAACATTTGATTAACAAAGACTAACTTGCAGAGTATTTCTTTAAATCAGAAAATATACCGAAGATCAAGTTTGCAAAGGAATCTGGATAGATTCTGGAGCTGGGCAAACAAGTAGAAAGTATCATCTAGTCCGGATAAAAGCAAATGAGATAGGAGGGGAGCAGATTTAAGAATGGGATTTTAAGATAAATGGTATTAGTCTATGAGAAAACAGGAGAGGGATTTGGGGGTATTGTTAGATAGATTAACCAGTATCTTGTTCCAATATAAATTATCTTGCATTTATCTAGTAATCATTTTGTTTACTGACAACAATCTGCACATGATTGGTTATTCAACTGATCTGCAGCAAATGAACAAGGTTAAAGATAATAAATGACAATAGTCCTTGCATTTGATATACCACTTTTCACATCTTCTGAAAGCTAGGACTGAAGCAGCGACTTGGGACGTCCTCCTGACGTGAAAGGCGCTATACAAGTGTAATTTTGTTGTTGTTGTTGTTCCAGATGTCTCAAAACGCTCCACAGAATATACTGCAAAGTGAATTACCTGTATATTTGTGGGCAAAACGCAGCAGTCAATTGCGCACAGCTATGTCCCAGAAACAGTCATGGATTGATGTGATCAATTTATTATTATTTTTTCTTGAGGGATTATTATCGGGCGTGTGGAGTAAGAAAACTTGCCCAAGATTTTGCCCTGCCAAAAACGTAGTATGAGAAGTTAGTATAAGAAACAAATAATAATCCTTGCATTTGACATAGCACTTTTCACATCTTCTAGACATCTCAAAGCACTTTACAGAATATAGTGTAAAGTGAATTGATTGTATATTTGTGGGCAAAACGCAGCAGCCAACTGCGCATAACTGTGTCCCACAAACAGTTGTGGAATAAGTGACAAAATTATTTTTGTGTATTTTTGTGGGATTATTATTAGGCATGTGGAGTAAGGAAAAATGCCCAAGGTTTCACATTTCCAATTAAAATACACAAGTTTATGCATAAGTAGTCGATAACTATTCAAACTAAGAGAATATCATAGAAAATAAAATCTTATTTGAGAAAGTCTATATATCAAATGTTTGTTAATATTGTAATAAAAAAGTGACTGCCATCTAAAAAATATATGATTAAGAACACACATTTAAGTTATTCAGATAATCAAACAGCTCAGATTCTAGGAATGAAAGATTTGGCAGTAAGCTACTTTCTTTCTGCATAAGTGTACATCAATGTGAATGGTGTATAGAACTGCGCGCAGCCTACAGACAAGGACATCTTATAGACATAAAAATTACAGTCTTTTTTTAATCAAATATTGCACACCACAGCTCCATCATAGATGATGGTACTCATTTGTCACTCTACTGGGCATCCTTTTATAACTAATTTTATAGCATTTACATAATCATGAATACCAGCTTGACAAACAGCGAGCAAATACCGCATGGTATTAATGAAGAGAAATCTTCTACCAACCATTATAATGCCTTGATATGTTTTAAATTAAATTTAGTCTCTGGCAATATGGTATGTTAAGAACATTAAATGAATATATATATTTTAAAAGCATTGACTTAGCAGTGTATTAAACAGCAAACGAATGCTGATCCACAAATAAAGCATCACACATTTATTGTTTTTGTTATATCAAACTTTTATCAAGCCCATTTGATTCACATCATCTGCCAAATTGTGAAAACCACAGAATGTTTACATTTAACGTGTCTTGGTAATTTTAGGAAGTTTGATGACATTGTGATTTCATTGTCTGAATTTTTTTTGCTTTTTTCTGACAAAGATAAATGATTGCCATCAATCACGATCCAATCGGTAATACTGAGTCTCAGGGAAATGCATCACTCTCTCTTTACTAGTTTTCATGCTATCTGTGCAACCTTCGTTCATTGTATCCAACGAACAAAAAATTCCAGCCAGACAGACATGTCATTCACAACCACTGGAAAATTATGTATTATAGCTAATGATAGCTTTTATCTTTGAATAGTCAATAGTTGCAACAGAGATGTGCTGTATTCTGTTTCGGCTGAAGGGTAGGTAAATATTAGAATTGATAACTTCAATTCAATGCGAAACAGTTTGCATTTTTTTTTACACCAACGCAGGCTTAATGGAAATTATGAAAACTTCCTAATAGAATTTGAAAGAAGCAGACAGGACATTGAGACACTATTAGGTTGTCAAAAGGTTGAGAAATGAAAAATCAAATTTTAAGTGTACAATAAATAAAAACTTCTGCTGAAGGAAATAAGATGCAATGCAACCAGAACCTATAGGTTAAAAACAGTTTCTTTGAAAGAAAATGAAGTCTTATGAAAATATCAACATGCACCTTCCCCCACCTTTTCAATAGGCAATACCTCATGTTATTCATTAAGGAATATTTGTTCAAGATTGCATTTTTCAAAATTTGAGAAGTTTTTAATTAAATGCTGAACAATATTCAAGACTGTTCTCTACAAGTAAAGGATTGCTGATCCAAATTAACGTAACAGTAAACTGAAAATTACATTTTACATAGTACAAAAGTATAATAAGAACAAATATCCTGTTAAATATTGCATTGTTGAAAGTCTGATTCGGCTGAAGATGAATAATAAATAAAATCACAGCATTCAACTCAATGCTTTTACTGAAATACAATTTCCTTCCTTCATCTAACTCTCCAAATTTCCACCTGGAATTTATTTAAAATGTAAAATGAATGCTTCCCCAGGATTTGAAAATAGTAAACTTCAAAACAAAGATTCATAAAAAATGTACATTATTTTCTGATAGCATTGCATTTCATTCATCTAAAATCTGTATTTTTCAAGATCAGATTGACGGAATGGAAGTATGAAAATCATTTCTCCATATATGAAATAAACTATAGCAGTCCCAACCACCTTACTAATGTGTGTGACTGACAGATCAAAGGTGCCCTAATCTGGTACTAATTACCAATTACATTCAAAGAAATGATAAGGGTTCTGTATTGAATGGTGCCACCCACTGACATGGAAGTTCTCAATGCTGATCATGAGCAACTGAAATGGCAAAACATTCCATTTCAAGCTTTAAACCAGTTTGAAACCTACAGGTTATCGTAAACCAAAGAAATTCTCCTCCCATTAATGAGAAATTTGCCTCCCATTGTTTCCACACTGTTCTCTGCTCCCCTGGGTTTTAGAAGCCACAAATTATCAGTGGGGAGTAACGAGGGAAAAATTTAAACATAAGTTCCTCCATTTTTTAACACAGTTCCTTCATCTCACTGTGTGGGCTAGTGTCATAAAATATGAATCCGGTAAAGGGATGCATCAAAACTCCTGTCATTGAAAAAAAGGAGGGTAAGGGAAAGGAGAGAAAGGGGAAATCCAGTAGATCTTATTCAAGATTTTAAAGGATATAAATAAAATAAATCTACAGTGTTTAAGGTAGTCTACTTGAGGCTAGACAAACAGATGGTACTGATTGTTTTTTTACTCAAATATTCCTGTGTACCTATGGAAGTTTCTGTTTTTCCCATTCAATTGAAGCTTGAGCCAGATGAGGCAAAGTACTGTTCCCAGAGTATCTTACCATTGTGGTGGATCACTACATCAACCTGATTTTTCAACATCCCTGTCAGCTATCTTGTGTTGTTGCCAATTAATGCAAAACTATGGCTTACATTTCTCTTTTTATGCAACAACTAGATGCTCTATAAGTTTAAACAAAATACTACAGATGCTGGGAATCTGAAACAAAAACAGAAGTTGCTGGGGAAACTCAGCAGGTCAGGCAGCATCCATGGAGAAAGAAATAATAGTGTCAACATTTCGGGTCCCGAAACGTTGACTCTTTTTCCTTTCTCCATGGATGCTGCCTGCCCTGCTGAGTTTCCCCAGCAACTTCTGTTTTTGCTCTATAAGTTTGTTCACTCCCCAGATTTAGGTAAGCAAGATGTCTGCCTCCAGGGAGGGAGCCCACATTCCATTCCAAATATGTGGACGTTTCCATGCTTATGTGCCAGTCTGGTTTCGATACTCAAAAAACATGGCAATGGATTTCTGTATATCCAGACACCCAAATGATCGAAAGTAATATTTACCTCATTACCAGGAGACATCTGAGTACTCACTAAAGTCAACAATCTGAATACAGCGTTAAAATACCAAGCTCTCTATGCATCTCTAAGGATAATAATAACTACCTATCAATGTTGATTCTATATTCTCTCTTATACAAGAGAGATTCCATCAAAAATATTCAAAAAACAAATAGCAAGGAAAGCCAAATTAAAGTTTTTAAACCACCTCATTTTTAATGTTTTAAGAATATATATAAACAATTTTATTTTTAAAACAAACAATAGTAAATCTATGGCTATCAAAGCTAATTACAACATTTTAAATCATTTTATAAATGTAGTAGGATTTGCATGCCGTAGGTTTACTGTTGTTGCTTTTCAAAATAAAATATATCAGCTCTCCACACTGCACATACAGATGAGGCAACTGCTCAGGCTTCCCATCAAAGCACAATTGAGATCTCTGGATCACTACAATGGAAAACAGTTATGAGCCTCTTCCTTCTGCTCAATGGTGAAGTATACTAAAATATGAACACACACACCACTCTTATTCTACAAATTGGATTCATATGCAATCACAGTCTATATTTTAAAAACAATCACCCAGTTTTTAAGTGTAACGAACACAATATTAGATAATATTTCGGTGAAATTATCATCTAAATTGAAAGTATAATGTCACAAATGGACTCTAGGTTATGTAGATTCTATAACAAATATCAAGAGCTGAAACAGTTGATTGACTTGTGATGTGCATTATTGCAGGTGCACTTCAGAGGGGTTTATGTATTCCCACTTGGCAAATGCCTTGTTTTAGTTGTGCTCACACAGGAGTTGAGGTAAATTCAATTGGACAAGCCAACCAACCAAGATAACAATCTCACGTTTTCCCAAAGAAAGTTAGAGCAATGGTAGGTTCCCAAAACAGATCAGGAACGATATATAACCAGCAATTGGTGCTGGTGCGGAACATAACAATGCTTTTGGTTACTGATGAGCTGGGCCAATAGAAAAGTGTGATTGCACTTTTTCTGCAGAATCCGCTATAAACATCCTCCTCTGCTATAAACCTTTTGAATGAATGTTATGAATGTAGTTTCTGGCCCGCAGGCCTCCAGGCTTTTACCTGATGTCACTGTGGGTAGGGAGTTGGGGCGCGCATGTGCGGTGTGGTGCAAGCGGCAAATGAACTTCACTCAAAGGTCTCACTGTTGTGATTGTCTGAATATGGGGTGTGCATGAGTGTGTTTGATTGCCAGTGTGTATGTCTTTCTACATGCATTTGTGAGTATCTGTATGTGTCTGTGTGGTGTATGTCTCTCACTCTTTCTCTCTCTGTTTGTGATGTCTGTGAGAATGTCTGTGTCTCCTTCTCCTCTGTGTGCTTGTGGGTATGCCAGTGTGTATCTCTATGTGTTTGCAAGTGTCTGCAGGTAAGTAGGCATCTCTCTCTGAGAATGCATCTCTCTCTGTGTCTGTGAGTGTGTGTATCTCTGTTTCTGAATGTGTATCACTAGTGATACACATATGAGAATAATATTAGTCTCATATTTGTATAGCGTTTTTCACATGGAGAGGATGTTCCAAGGCGCTGGGTAATTAGTGTTTTGCACCTAAGATGGGGGTCAGGATCGGGGAGGATGAAGGTCAGTGGGGAAGGAGGGTGATCGAAGGCACAGTCAAAGAGGAGGGTCTTAAGGTGAGTCTTGAAGGTGGGTGCGAGGAGGAGGGACTGCCAGATGGAGTTCCAGAGAGTGCGGACAAAGTGGTAGAAAGTAGGGGGGATGTGATGCAGGAGCCCACTGAATGGAGGGAGCAGGCAGATTGGTACGTGCTTAGAAGATCTCTGAGGTAGGGGGGCAGCAAGGCCATGGAGGGCTTTGAAGGTGAAGACCAGGATCTAGAACTGTATCCTCTATGTGATGGGAAGCCAGTGGAGTCGGGCGGAGATGGGGATAATAGGTTTGCGGAGCCTGGTGCGGGAGGATGAGATACAGAATTCTGGATAATCTGCATCCTATGGAGGGAGGAGTTGGGGAGGCCAACAAGCAGTAAGTTTGTGTAGTCGAGCCTGGATGTTACATATGCGTGTATGAGGGTCTCAGCGGCCTATGGTGTAAGACAGCAATTTCCTGCAAAACCCGCAAACCTCCTGCATTTTCTGGCAAATATTTCCACACTATTCTTCTGGCCCAGCTGATCAGGGACCCTGCCTGCACAACTTTCAGATTGGTGGATCTTAGCCAGATAAGCACTTAAGGAATTATAATTAGCCTCAATGCCAATGGTTAAGGGGGAGGTGGAGAATATCAAGACTCCATGATTAAAAATGACATGTGAACATTGGGTAACGGTAGATGACATTCAGATGAGATACACATTCAATAGGCTGATAACACATCACAACTCACAAATAAATAGTTTTCACTTGGTTAAGATAACTGAGGATGGCCAGTATCTATGAACCTCAGTCTTCAACAGTAAATAGGGGGAGAAAAAAGAGTAAAAAAATCTTCAGGACGAAATGGGAGAAATAGCAAAGAAAAATTTACTTTAAAATATCCTTAAGATGCAATAGATTTCAGGATAACCTGATGTCCTCTCATATATTCACTTGTATCAAATATCAATTCTAGCAAAATTGGAAAGTTGGAAAATATTTACATAGGAGTTAACATTAAATTACTTTTTAGAAACAAACGTATGTATCATTTAGTAATCAGAGAAGGAAGGTTAGATTTAAGTGGTCAATATTTTTTAAAAGACAGTATATTGTCAACAGTATTGGTGGGCCATCATACAGTATTGTAGACATCAGTTCCAATTGTTCAACCCATTTGATAACAGTGAATCCTGGAAAGCAGATATTTGATTTTTTTGACAAGCATTGGTTGAAAATACAAGCAGAATGAGCTGGATTACATTCCATTTGAAGCTAACAATCTGAACCAGAAAGCGTCAACATCTTCATAATGACATGCTGTACACATAGTATAGTTTCTTGTAAGAACTCATAAAATATTCCATTATAGGTATAAATGGTTGGCACAGCCCTGAAGCAGAGAGGACGCTTACAATAAAAGGAAACAATGCTGCATTTTCAGCTCCCATAGAACTCAAGTACCACCCAGGACAGCATACTGTCAACCTATCCAACCAATCATTTCTACAGTATAGCAAGCTTATTCCTGTTTTTAAACTATCACAAAAAAAAGGTTACAGGTTATTCTATTACAGTATTTCAAGTAGTCAATATATATTGCCTGTTTGTGCAATGTAGTTGCAGAAATCTTAAATATTAGCTGGATTGGGGATGCTCAAGCAGAGTTTAAGGTTTATGACTTCTCAAATGTAATGCCAATATAAAAGCGTATTACTATTGTACGTCCTTCTGAAAATAGGCCAAGTAGTTATTAAAGTTCCAATCACGAATAAACATAGACGACTCCAATAACAAGTCCATAAATATCTACCTTAATAGCAATTCTATTTTTACACTTCACCAAAACATTTACTGGAATTTTGATGTGGCGAGTCCACCTCAAAATTCCAGTAGCTACCATTCATTTCGATGCACGACTGTTTGTGGGACACTGCTGTGCACAATTGGCTGCCGCGTTTCGCTCAAATTCATACAGTCAATTCACTATACAGTATATTCTGTGAAGAGCTTTGAGATGTTTAGAAGATGTGAAAAGTGCAAGAACAAATGCATTATTATTATCATACAATCCATCACATCTCAGCATTTGGAACCCCATCGAGGGTTCCGTCTAATCAAAACAAAATCTGTGCCTTCTAGTGGGCAGTAAAAATCTAGCATGGTATGTGAAGGAAAATGTGACCCGTATTAGGAGTTAAAGTCCAGGGAATATATCTCGTTGCAAGACGGTGCATTTCAATGTAACTTAATTCATCATGATGTAGTTATAAACTAATGAAAAGGATTTGTAAATTATCTCTTCTAAAATTACAATGACCTTTTCAAAAGAATACAGTTTCTACTTCACATTCAGTGATAATTCTACACACTTCTGTATTGCTGGAGGGAAAAAGTCTCTATATAAGAAATATTTAACTAGAATCATTTTAGTTACAACCAGCAACATACTTGGAAGGAGAGAATAGAGAAAAGGGGAAAATGACCATTTTCCAAAATCTCAGACTTCCACTTGAAATCTAATTTGAAGCAATTTTCATTGATCTGTAAAATTTAATTTGAGACTATCAAAATAAAATGTTGTTCTTTCAGCTGTTAAATCCAATAACTCCAAGGTTGTGCTCAAAGCAGAATCTCTATACACCACGGTTTACAATAATATAATTATACACTACAATACTTCTCTCTGTCAATGTTTCCTCTTACCCTCTAATGTACTTTATCGATAAGCAGAAAAGAAATTTGGAAAACATGTTTGAATTACACATGATTTTGCACACTGAAATGTTATTGTGCTTATTAGTTAATGCAAAGTTAGAAAGGCATCAACAACTAATATGTATCAGGGAAATTCCAATTCAATCTCTCTCTAAAAAATATAAAAATATAGTAAATGCATCTATGTATTAAATTATGAAAATGAAGTGCCTCCATACCTCAGGCACCAGTAACATCACCATCCATGGATTCACACTCCACCTCACTGAGACAGTCGGGAACCGTAGCATCTTGTTTGACCCTTAACTGTCCTTTCTACCCCTCATATCCAATCTGCCTTCCCTCATCTCCGCAACAATGCCTGGCTCCGCCACTGCCTCACAACTTCAGCTGCCATAACCCTCATTCACAACATATTCACCCAACGTTTCCCTCTACAAGCGGCATTTCATCCAGAACTCTGCAGCTCATGTCCTCTCCTGCACCAGGCTCCGTGAACCTATCACCACCAACCTCGTCTGGCTCACTGACTCCCATCCCCCAGAGGCCAAAGTTCAAAATCCTTGTGCTCACCTTCACGGCCTCCCATAACCTTGCTCCTTCCTACCTCTCTGATCTACTATCCCCAGATCAACCTGTCCGCTCCCTCCACTCAGCAA
The DNA here is from genome assembly GCA_035084275.1 of Hydrolagus colliei. Lineage (NCBI taxonomy): Eukaryota > Metazoa > Chordata > Chondrichthyes > Chimaeriformes > Chimaeridae > Hydrolagus > Hydrolagus colliei. Next base: position 72,492,974 of record CM068742.1, read on the forward strand.
GCCTGCTCATATCCTCCGCCTGGCCTACCCCACCATCAGCGGTCAGGCCTTCAGCTTCTCTGCCCCCATCCTTTGGAACTCCATCCCCCAGTCCCTTCATCCTGCTCCCTCCCTTGCCTCCTTCAAAGTGTGTCTCAAGCTCTCCTCTTCGACCATGCCATCGGACACCCTCCTACTTTTCCTGCCCTTCAACCTACCTGATCCCAACCCTCCGTGCGGGTCAAAATCGATGGCTGTCCAGTGCCTTGGGATGTCCTTCTGAGTGACTCGCATTATACAATGGAATTTTATATTGTATTAATAGTATTGCACCATGAATATCTTTAACCAAATCCGCCAGTTGCTGATGTAGAGCAGCAAGCCACAGAGAAAGGGGGATGGCTCAGAGGTAATGTCATAAGGTTGCATTTTATTTAGTTTAGTTATGAATATGTTAAAATATGTCAACAGCTGCAAACTAGTTTATGCTTCGAAATCCCATCAGGTGGAATAGGCTATTTTGGTTTACCCAGTTCCAGACAATTCTGACCTGTAAAGCAATGATTATAAAACTGCACGACAAAGCAAAGGTACATAAAATGTGTTCAATGATGACATGATAAAACTTTAATAATGCAGCAATTTACTTTGTATTGCAAATGTTTAAAATGCATAGAGTAAGTCTGACCTTAGCAACACAACATATTCACAGGAGCTGCCTTTGTTTTCACCAAAATTATATTAAGGGAACTGCTACCTAAAATTAGCATTCTGTTTTATTGAAATGTTGTGTCAGCATATTCTATATTGCTTGCATTTTAATTCAAAGGACCACACAAGAAAGAATGACCTGTGCAAAAAAAAGATTAGAATAAAGTGCAGCGCAACAGTTATAAAGCTATAACAGTCTCAGCCACAAAATATACAATTAATTAATTGCACAGCATATTCAATGGAGTGCTCTGAGACGCTGTCATAGAGCTTCATAGAATAAACTGTGAAGTTAATTGAAGAGAAGTTAAGTGAAGGACAGAAGTAAACAGCTGAGGATGCTGAAAAAAAAGACATGATAAGGCACTATATCAAATGCAGGGATTATTATTGTAAAAGCATAACATTAGACTCCCCTCACTTCAACACCCAGTCTCATTTAAGATAGCAAAAACATATAATAATAATGATGATCCTTGCATTTGCCATTAGTGCCTTATCACATAATTGAGACATCTCAAAGTGCTTCACAGTATATACTGTAAACTGAATATATATATATTTGGTTGGAAAAACACAGCAGCCAATTGCATACAACAATATCCCAAAAAACAATCGTAGATTGAGTGCCAAATGATTCATTTGTTTGTGTGTTCAGTTATGAATGTATTTATTTAGGAAGGGATTATCACTCCCAGAATGAGATCTGTCAATCAACGAACAACCAGGTTCCTATTTACTGTTAGGTTAAAGGTGTGTTGAGTAAGGAAACTTGCCTAAGGTTTCGCCCTGCCCGGGAATCCAACGAGTGCTCGAAACATTACGCTACAGGACTCAAATATGGAGAAGTGGAGAACAAAAGCGGTGAAAGACAAGTGAGACAGCCCCTTCCTGCAGTATTGAAATACCAGACATGGTGGACCAAGCAACTATCCACAACAAAGCCAAGAGAAGAACAAGAGATGGAGAACAATAGAGACATCATAGAAGAGAATATAGGACAAACAACAACAACTTGGATTTATATAGTGCCCTCCACGCCAGACGGCGTCTCAGAGCACTTCACAATAATGGATCCCAGGCCCGATCCAGTGGGAGGGGGAAAAAGGTGATCAAAAGCATAGTTGAAAAGAAAGGTCTTTAGCCATGACCTGACAAGAGGAAAAGAGGGGGTGAGGCGAAGGGAGTGAGGAAGCGAGTTCCAGAGCCTTGTGGTATAGTGGCTGAAGGCACGACCATCGAAGGTAGAACTGAGGATTCGTGGGACAAGAAGGAGGCCAGACTTGGTAGAGCAAAGGCATCGGGTGCTGTTGTGATGAAAGAGGAGGTCAGAGAGGTAGGAGGGTGCAGAGGAGTGGAGGGATTTGAAAACAAGAATGAGGATCTCGAAATCGATCCACTCCGAGACAGGAAGCCAGTGAAGTCTGGCAAGGCCTGGGGTAATCAGGGAGCGAAGTTCTGGAACAAACATCTGGAAACCTTGATTGCACAAGTACAATCAAGGCAAGGGAATGGCTGGGCAACTCAGATGTGGAACCCATGATTAGTGATGAGGAAGATGATTGATGTGATGATGTCAAAGTCAGTGTCTGATAGAAAGATTACAAAGCTTTAATGGAGGAGACCAAAGCCCAAGAAGTTACCTGCTATCTACAGCAGTATGATCAGTGACAGCGATGGATGAAAGATCAATGACGGTAAGAAACGTGACAAGGAGCCAAACAGGGAGCTAGAGAAGAGAAGTAGAACATCTGAGGAGGCTGAAGCGAAAAGGAATGGAGGCAGAAAAAAGAATAGGTGCACTGGAGAGGAAAGAAGGTAAAAAATGGAAATGGGAATACAAACAGAAGAGCAAAATTAAATTTTTATAGTGCCTTTCACGTTGGGAGGACATCCCAAGGCACTGGAATTTGAACAAAAGTTACAGTAAATAGGAGAAGATCAAGTCAGTGCTCCAGAATCCTAAAGTTTTTAGTTCAGGGTATGAAGAGTTGATGAAGCTGTAATAAATTGGGTCCATTCCAGAAAATAAAGCTTGAAAAATGGTTGAAAGTTATCAAGAGGAAAAATGCAGAAAAAGATAAGATGCAGAAGAAGAGCAATAGAGCTTAAAATAAAAAGAAAAACCAAATGAGTTTCAAGAAGAAATGAATATGGAAGCAAACCAGAAAGAGTGGTGGTAAAAGACTAGAGAAAAATCAACTGGTTGGATGGAGAAAGGAAAGATGCAGGATATCATTTTAAGAATTAAAAGGTAATTAAGAAAAAGCCAATGAGATAAAGTCAAGTACAAAAGGACCTGGGAGTGACATAAATTTGGTATGGTTATGAGTAGTGGATGGGAGTGCTGTGAGTTCCTGATACACCCATAAACACACCCGCGTTATATAATAATATATAACTAGGTTTCGCCCTCACCTGCCTGGATTCAAAGCACAGATCCCACGCTTGTAAGGCGAGTGCTCTAACCACTGAGCTACAGGACTCCAAATTATTACAAAGGGCAATGAAAAAGTGTCTATCAAAAGGGTTAAAAAGGAAATGAAACCTCAAAATGCATGGTACTCAAGCCAATTATTTGAAATACTGCAGTTATGCAGCAGTTTGCCATCTACTACTATCATGCTGGTAGATTTAGGAGCCATATATAATGCATTACAACTCAAAACAAAATGCACTTAGCATCAATAAACCTGAACTAATCAGAGCTAATCCCTTTACACAAGAAGGAAAACTGCAAAATAAAATGAGTAAAATCACATCTCCATAATATCGGTGCCTAAGTGGGATTAGCAATTCCCTTGAGAGAGAACATGAGTAAGAAGAGCCTATCTGAATAGCAAGCAAACCTGCAAGAAAATGCAAATGGCTTCCTAATTATCTACAGGCTATTAACATGCAGTTCCAATTACCAGCAATTAAAATCAGTTTAAACATTATGACAAAAGTTTATTGAAACTGGGAGAAATTATATGATAATTACTGTACCATAAAACAAATGCTAAACGTCTATTTTGACTAGAGATGCAATAAATAGCAAATTTCACACATTCTAAATTAGTAATAGCCCATTCAACATTCACTGTGATTTGAAACAATCCTTAAGGTCATGCCTGACATATTTACTAAGATAGAATATTTATGTACGTTTATTTTGGAAAAAAAATTAATTCACATTATTGTTATCAGTACCATTTAGATTTTTTAATTGAATGCAATTAAAACTAGCTGTGCCTTATGGCTGCTTCTAGTAACTGCTTAGAATATAAATATTAAAACAATTTGCAATTTGCATACAAATCTTTGCTTAACACAGAAATTAGGTAAACTTCAATGCGGCATTAAACATACACAAAATCTTGTTTTGTAGGAAACATTATTGTACTAAAAAATGATGAGAATCTCCCGCTCAAGGCTCCGTTGTTCCATCTCACCCACATCTCGTTCTACCTTTGCAGCTCACCTTAGGGCCTATAGTGTCAAATTTGGTTTTGGCCAACTGCCTATACAGATAGATACAGATAGCACTATAAGACTCTCCTGACATGAAAGGCACTGTATAAATGTGAATTACTTTTAGAATTATAGAATCTTATGGCACAAAAGGAGGCCATTCGGCCCATTGAGTCTGTGCCGGCTCTTTGAAAAGAGCAATTCAATCCCACTCCCCAGCTTTCTCCCCATAACCTCACAAACCCATCATCCCCAAATAAATGTCTACCTCTCCTATAAAAGTTGTTATCGAATCGGCCTCCACCACCTTTTCAGGCAATGCATTCGAATAACTCGCTGCGTGAAAAAAATTCTCCTCATCTCCCCTCTGCTTCTTTTTGAAACCATTTTAAATCTGTGACCACGAGCCACAGATTCCTACCAGTGGAAACAGTGTTTCACTGTTTACTCTGTCGAATCCCCTCATGATCTTGAAAACCTCTATTAGTTCTCCTCGAAACCTTCTCTGCTCTTGTTGCTTTATACTGTACTTAGAATGCCCAGTTAAAAATAGCACCATATACACTTCACTGAGGGTATAACAAAAATAAAAGTGTATTCAGAATCTACTTGAGAATCTAATAAAATACCAACTTTATAAATGCAATTCTTTGTATTTACTATAATGCTTTTTCATATCAGGAGAACTTCTCAGGATTTACTTTGTTTTTGATTAACTAATGTGTGGTGACCATGTCACGGTGACTGTGTCACCACATGAACAAATATGGCAGCTAATTTGCACACTGCGATGTCCCAAAACAGACATGAAGTGAATGTACAATTTTAAATGGGGAACCGATTGCCAGAATATCAGAAGAAACTCTTCTCTTTTAGGGTAGTATCATAGGATCTCTGACGTCCAAGAGAAGGACTAGAATAATGTGGTACTACAGTGACAATATTCCTGATAGAATATTTTTCTTTTGTTAGCAGCAATTTTTTTTCAATATGATGTCCAATTATCCATAGTGGTTTTTCATCCACAATGATTATCCACTCACAATTATTGAGAATAATTGTTTCTTTGCTGTATTTTCTAAAGGAAAATAAAAGTTTCAATCAACACTTCAACATGAAACATTTGACTGTCTTTTGTAACAACTCGCAGGATATTATTTTGTTATGTATTGTACTGTCTCTCACTGCAAATGGAAGATTTGGGATTCCAGATAAAGGATTTTTTTAGTAAATGTTGGCACCAAAGAAATGAATGACCCACTCTCCTTGTGTGTAATTACACAGCAGAGATTGTAACAATTCATCACAAGAAGAAGGATGGGACTAAGGAAAGGGCTAGTCAAAGGAGATAGCCTTTGACTAAGTACTGGACTTCAAAGATCGATTCTCAACAGATATTACTATAAAAGATCAATTGAATTCTGAAGACATTTTAAGACAACCTACACATTAAGAGATTGAAAGGGGAAGTTCGTCAGAATGATTTTAACCTCACAGATTACCCTTTCTTACAAGAATATAAATCAGAATGTATTCAAAATGTTTGCTATCTTGCCTCTATGAGGAAATGTATTTAAAGCATTCAAAGATTTAATGAGGAAGAAAATATTTTACCTGAATTTTTAGTATGGATAATAAAATGGATCGTATTACTGAGTGGAATTTTGTATTTCCCAGGACTGAAAACAATTTACCACTGAAAGTAACAAACTTCTCATTCATTTAGAAAATGAAGAATTCTAAATAATAATGAGATTATGTCAGTGCTTTAAAGTTTAAAGTGTCGAAGTTCCGTTTATATTTTTTAAATTAACCTAAAGAAAGCAAGCGCTGTACAACTTCTGCTCCATAAGCAATAAGTACCCTGAATAAGACTAATTTGCTTAATCCTTCTACAACAGATGATATAATAAACAAGGTAATCAAATGACACAATGTCAAATATATGTTACATTAAACTTTTCACCTGTGCTTGACATGAAGTATAACAAATGTACAAAATCATGAACAGAACCTGTAACTATATCAAATGCAAGTATTATTATTATTAACTCAATACATTACACACTTCAAAAATAATTATTAAATTGTTTGAATAGTGCAACTTTGTCTATTCTATTCAAGCAATCAGTGAAGATTATCAGTGAATAGTTTTCTTGATGTTTAAATCAACTTGTTGTTCTTAGTGAACTTGGATTTCACTTCAGGTTAACAGGACAACTCAAAGTTTCACCAAAGTCCACAAAAGGCATTTAATTTGCAAAATCTTTCAATAAATCAATATTGGAGGGGGAGAGGGAAGAGATTACAATAGTACTGGTAGTTGCACTAAAGGTAAGCACAGATATCATGTTTTGGCAAGTTATTCAACCATTGGGATAACAAAGTCAAACCTGACCATAACATCCAATATTCACAAATGTGCACTTTCCACCATGGGTCATTGGATTAAGACCTTAATCAAGGAATTTAAAACCAAGAGTAACACCTCATTGAAACTCGGGGATAAAATCTGGTACCTTTGCTAACTGTAAAACACAGTCCATTATGACCAGGAGCTCTTGCATCAGCACTTTGGGATGTCCTCCAGACGTGAAAGAGGCTTTATAAATGTAATTTTGTTGTTGTTCTTCATTCCTATATACAGTAAAAGCCTGTTTATCTGTGACCAGATCAACCATAACTTCCATACAGCCAGCACCTCAAAAAAGGTCCCCATTCGATTAACCGGATCTTATCCAGCACAATGTATCAGCATCGGTATTTTGGAATGCTGCTACTAGTGCCTAAAGGTGGCACTGCCATTTGTTCCCTCACAAAGGACAGAACGATTACCTCTGAATTCTGCCATAGTAGTGCACTTCCGGGTTTGAGAGAGAGGCAGGGAGAGAGATAGGGTGGGAGGAGGGGGGGTAGAGAGAGAGAGGGAAAGAGGGTCGGGGGAGAAAGAGAGTGAAAGAGGAGGGGAGAAAGATAATGTGGGAGGGGGAGAGAGAGGTGGGGGAGAGGAGGGGAGAGGGGGTGGTGAATTGATTGATTTAGATGTAATGAGAGTGGAAGGCGGTTGGGTTTGGAGCCATTGAGATGCCAGATTGACTGTGTGTGTATGTGTGTGTGTGTGTGAAAGAGAGAAAGAATAAAAGGAGAGTACCCCTTTGATTGTGTGCTGTATGTATAGACTATAATTGATATTTATTGCTTTATTGGTAAGTATCCATACAATATTCTGTTATTATTTAGTCTATTATTAATATGGTATGTTTAAAAAAAGTAATGAATTTTTTTTTGTGTTGGGTTTTCGGCCGAATATCCGGCACATGCTTTAACCAGCATTGGCCAGGTCCCAAGGGTGCTGGATAAACTGGCTTTTACTGTACTCCTAAAGGAATCATGAACTAAGAATATGCTATATTTAAAAACCCTCAGAAAATATATATATAGGTGCCCCACCAGTTATAAATTAATGATATTATTATATGTTACATATTTGCTGTGCACAACTGGCTGTCACAATTCAAACAAAAAATATAAAGTCAATTCACTTTTCTATGAAGTGCTTTGACAGGTCTCAATGACATGATATGGCGCTAAATCAAATGCAAGAATTATTAGTATTGTTTATCCCACAAAAAACTCAGTAATAAAGTGAAACATGGGTTTCCTTTAAATTATTTTCCTCCCAAAGTGATGAAAGTTTCAGGAGAATACTTTCTCCACCAGAGAAAAAGACAAGTTCATTCAATGTAGTACACAGGTTTAAATTTAAACAGAACATCTCCTGTATGTACACTTCACATTTACAAACTCATTATAGATCCACAAGGGCAATTGTGCAAACTCACTCAATTTATACTGATGTATTCCAGCTTGAATGCCTCCTGATTGCAAACCAACAAAGTTGATGTACACAATGGTAGGCAATCTTGCTATTGTGGCTTTCTCTTATTGTTACTATCAATTTGCCAGCACAAAAAAACAAGCCAGAAGTGACAATAAATGAATTTTGTTCCAATATGATCCAAATTTCTTCAGAAAAAGGAGATGGAACATTTTTGCAATAATATTTTTTCCAGGGGCCTACAGTCACTTTTTTTCCCAGTGACAACAACAATGATACATTTAGAGGAAACTGTAAATACTTCTATCGAACTGTTGTGGCATCAAGGTTGAAACTGTGTACATTGATGACTTTTTTTGTGTGTGACAATGGAAGGGAATTGAGAAAATAACTTGTAAAAAACATCTATTGATATCAAAACATTTGTGAACAAGTAAAATGCAAGGCATGCACTGTATTATGCAATGCCTTAAGGTGATAATTTCATCCGATTCCCCAGGCTTTCTATACAATGTTTTAAGTATTACACAGACCTAAACATTTGAAGACAGTCTATTGGAAAAATAATTCACCTCTGCAATCTAGGTCCACAAAATAATAATCCTTGCATTTGATATAGCACTTTTCACTCCTTCTAGACAATTCAAAGCTCTTCACAGAATATACTGTAAAATTAATTGATATATTTTGTGGGCAAAACGCGGTAGCCAATTGTACACAATAGTGCGCCACAAACAGTCTGGATTGAAATGACCAATTTATTATTTTGTTTTGGAGAGATTATTATCAGGTATGTGGAGTAACGAAACCTACCATCCAACGGACATAGTTACAGGATTGTCCAAATAAATGTGATAACACTTGCTCCATATGATATTACAAGAGAGTAATAACCACAGAATTAATGACATTTTAAGGGAATTAAAGTGATTAAATTAAATAATTAAAAATTGGCTTGGCAGGATTCTCCTGACAACTCAGTGGTTCGGTACATGGCTCATTGTGGCACTAAGTCATACAGATCAATCCAGCTTTCAACACTGATCTTTCAAGTTAGCTGATTTAATTTAGGGATTGACACTAAAACTGGCCTCAGTGTTAGACACTTCAGGATCGAATACTCAGCCAGGATGCCACCTCTTATAGCTATCCGGGTTGACTCACTCTCCCACTTAGCAAGGAGGGTATATAGTTCTATCTGTCCTGGTTTGAGAGGATGCTTCAAAAAAGAATTGAGGAAAAGAGTTGCAAAGGGATCTGAAAGTGGATCTATTGCAAAGATGTGCCTCTCAGATTTCTTTTGGGATCTTCTGGATGTGGGTCATTAGATTCGTTTTCAAGTTCCACTGAGATTCATGCTGACTGAAGTGAAGCCAAAAGAACATAATCTGATTTGCACTTGTCCCTCCATCCACACACACACACTACTGAACTACTAAAACCTCATAGGTCCACACAAATTGCCAATGAGCTCCCCACATCTGCCTTTCAACCAAAGAACTCTGATACTCCGCCTGACAATCTCACTTAAATACAAACTACAGTATATAAAACCCTCAATATCCTGTGTGACACTGTACTTTATATATCAAGAATACAGAAGCTATGCAGAAAATATGACTGTCCAAACAATCAAGTAAAAATGAAAAAAAAATTGTGAGATCAAGGACAACTAAATCTGACCTAGGCTCTAATTGACATATTGAACCAATATCCACTGAAAACCACAACAAACTTGTAAAACATTTGAGAAAATACGAATGTGTTCCCAACATCATGGTATAGTGGAACTGGGGTTTGACTGATCAACAGTTCAGCCTGATGCCTTGGAAATGTCCAAATTAAGAAAGAAATATTAATAAATACAAGTATACATGAGGTTCTTACAATGAGGAATTATCCATTTTCTGTTGAGACAAATAATTGAAAGAGAATTTAAGCGTCCTTTAAAAATTGCTGACTGCATTATTGAAAGGAAGGGGAAAGTGGAACAATTTATGACCCGGTTATACTCAGGATATTGTGCTAAATTTATGCCTGTGGCACTCGGTAAATCCTAGGACAAAGCAGCCAGTTCAGCTCCTCCACCTCCAGGAAAAGTACCTAAATAAGTACAGGGCAACCCTGTTAAAATGTTCTCATGTGTGAATATTGGTGGTCGGGGAGGAAGCCTAGAATGAGTCAAACAACTAAAGGCTCAAGTTAACTCCATATTCCAGTGAAGGTCAATTAAACTCCTCAGATCAGGATCCATGCCATTCCAATTCAGCCAACAGAGGCTGAAGGCAAGGCCTTCTGGTTTACTTGTTCCAACCATCAAGAATAAATCATGGAGCGGCTTTGAAGGCTGATCTCTCCTGATCCAAACTTCAAAGGCTGAGAATACAGCCAGTGGAGTCCTGTAGCTCAGTGGTTAGAGCACACACCTCACAAGCAAGAGACTTGGGTTTGATTCCCAGTAGGGCGAGACCTTGGGCAAGTTTCCTTCCTCCACATGCCTGATAATAATCCCTCAAGAAAATTTGGTCACTCAATCCAGAGTGTATGTAGGACACTGCTGTGCACAATTGGCTGCCGTGTTTCGCCCACTTATATACAGCCAATTCACTTTACAGTTTATTATGCACATTAACAAAAAAAAATCCTCAACACATGGAGTTCTGGTAGCTCAGTGGTTACAACACTCGCTTTACAAACATGAGACCTGTGTTCGAATCCAGGCAGATCAGGGCGAAAGTTTGGGCCATCCCCAAAAAACCACAATTATAAAATTGGTCATTTTCAATCCACGACTGTTTGTGGGACACAGCTGTGCACAATTGGCTGCCGTGTTTTGCCCACAAATATACAGTCAATTCACTTTACAGTCTATTTTGTGTAGCGCTTGAGATGTTGATAAATGTGAAAAGCGCTATATCAAATGCAAGGATTATTATTATTATTCTATGAAGCTCTTTGAAATACCTCAAAAACGTGATAAGGCGCAATATCAAATGCAAGGATTATTATTATTATTGTTATTACAGGTGCACAAACCTAAGGAATAACTGATAAGTACAGAAACTACACTTGATCTTAGACAAAAGGCCAAGGTAGTGATCAGAAAAAAAAAGGGTCAATCTTTAGGTCATCAGGCCACTGTCGATGTTGCTTTCCACATGCTGAACATACACACTATGCACCTCGAACACCAGTATATGCAAGCAGTGCTTGCATTATAATGTGCAGGAAATACTGCTGGCTTCAGTTTGTAAGCTGACAGCAGACAACCAGGTACTCAGCCATTTTGCAGCGCTGGAAGCCAGCACAAATGAACACAATGAGCACAACTCAGCAGTAATATGGAGATTGGCTATTTTCCCATGCTTAGTTATAAGACAGAACTTGAGACATTATACCCAGACAACCATACTTGCAAACAAACAGCAACTTGCATTCATATTTTAAGCGCCCTTCACGCAGAGTAGAGTCTGAGTGCATTGGAATTCCCCACTCCGTCCAACCTACCATTGACTATTGGGCCTTCAGCTGCACCTCCCCTCCATCCCAGCATTCCTCCACCTCAGCCTCTCTCGATTCTTGATTCCAATGCCCAGCTCGGGTAAAAACTCTTAACTGTGTGCCTTGGAATGTCCTTAAAACGTGAAAGTCAGTACATAAATGTAATTTGTTATTGTAATTCATTCCCGCAACTGTCCTGTATATAAGTTGCAAAGTTTTCTTTGGTTGCAGAGTAAACGTATTCTTCCTAACTGCAATAATTAACCTTATTACTATTATAGTTGTCAGTAGTTCTTCAGTTCAGTTAATTCTAGATGTACAAATAGTTTCAGCTGGCCATACATGCAACAATTCAGAGAGAAAACAGCAGGCCCCAGAAACTTTAAACAAGCCATTACCTCTTCAATAAAAGAACACAAGGGCACACAGTGGATTAACATGTTATCCTTCTTTTTTAACCTCTGTACCTAAATTCAAATCCAGTCAAGATTGACAAGATAACAATCTACTCTTTGTTGACTACAAATCCCCAATGTGAAATATGCTTGGGAGTCTCAACTCAGTTTCCAGTAGGTGTTGATCCCATGCTGAACTGCCTATGATTCAGAAATCAATTAGCATTGAATTGGTAACCTCATTCAGAAAACCCATAAAGACTGCTGGTGTGAGAAATTGGAAAATTAACAATACTGCAGCATGGGAGGTTTGTAACTAGAGCATATTAGGGAGAGCCTTACTTTGCATCAGGCTATATTATACCTACAAGACCTCCATACAAATATTATACAACAAGAATAGATGGGTTATTTTCAAATCAATTAAAAAAAACTAGCAAGGGGAAAATTAAGTCTTCAATTTAATATACATATTCAAAGTAATTTTAAAGAGCTGTGTGACAGGTTTGAGGAACAAAATGTTTGCAGCATATATGAATTATTTGGATATGAAGGTAAACCAGGACAGCACAATAGATTGGTGCTTCACTTTCCACACACAATAAACAGGCTTCCCTGCTTCATACATTCCATTTTATAGTTGCACCTTAACTAACAAGTTCTCTAATCAAGGATTTTCTGAATGAGTTCCTGAAGACAAACACATGCTTTGAAGATTAAATAAAGCAAACCTTAAACTGATGAGAAGTAGCACCAATATAAATTGCTGCCAGACAGAAATTAATGGGTAGCTTACTGTAGACAGGAAATGTATGTTAGGGTCTACGGCTTTGCCCTCTCTGTAACAAGAAAACATTTTTGTATGCATGTCAATCTATTTGTCTTTATTAAGGAACTAACAGCAAAAAGAAGCCAAGCTTGTTCATCATTTCTATACAGAATCAATGACAAATAAACAGATCACACCTTTTGCAGTACAGTATTTCTATTTTTTTCAAGTATCACATTTTACTGTGACATTGCAGTGTGGTACACCACAAAATTGGAATTTGCAGATCATCCAAATTCATGTCTTAACTGTGATAATTAGTACACCCAGCATTACAATTTTCAGTTCTAATATTCAAAAATAAAATACAGGCAGAGGAACATCATCATTTAGATGAAGAAATAGCTCAGATAATTCATACAATTGGGTCATTCATCTGTTATAAAACCATACGGAAAAGTCAGCATTTTACCTGCAACCATGCAAGTACTGTATGTATATATATATCGCACACACATTTTAAAAATATATTAAATATACAAAGTATTGTATATATACTATATATACTTGTACAAAGTATATATAGTGTATATACATTTTATGTGGCTGTATTATTACACAACTTCCCATACACAACTTCAACACTAACATTGTGCTAAAAAAATTCCACATATTTACAATTTATAGCTATATACATTTAGACCCTTGATTTGATTTTTAACTTCACAAAATAAGTGCTGTTTTTATTTGGCACATTTGTCTATTGAAGACACAGGTTATTTATCCTGTTGGGAGTGGATAGGTTTTGCCTGTCCTCACATCGCAAGCTTGTAATAAAGACAAATGTTGCAGTGGTTTCTAAGATTGGTAAAGCAACCTTTTCCTTTTACAAACTAACAGGGGTACTTCAGCATTAAAAATGAAAACATACTATGCGTTTTATCACAGGCATAATGTACCATTCCAGCTAAACGGTCTTGTGATTTCATTCAAATACAAAGGTTGCTCTAATTTCAAGTATTCTAAAATATACAGAGTATCAGAAGGAAACAAAGTCTTTTCAATTTCCATTAATTTAACAGCGATTGAACATAGAAACTGAGTTTCTTAGCAGTAGCACTTTAATGCAACCTATTCTATGTAGCCTTAAATATTTTATCACTATACAGCACCCCATATTGTGTAGTCTTGCAAGTGCATTTGAAGGTCCTTCAGGAATGAACGACTCAATGTTTTCAAGCTAATGTTCAAAAGCAATGATATCACTGGTGACCGATCACATAGTGGTTCACAGCCCAAATCCCAAAAGATTAGTTAACATATACAGAGCTCAGCCCAAAGACTTTTTGCTTCCTACCTTTTCCTTATCTCTTCCAAAGCCATTTTTTTTTTTTTTTTAAAAAGGCAAAATATAAGACAGTCCAAGTTAAATCATTGTGCACATTATTATATCCTATAGCGGGGACACAATATATTGCAAATATCCCCATTAAAACTGCAAACTTTGCCAAAATGTAGACAAAGGAATCTTAATAAACATATAACTGGCTTGCCAAAAATGTGGATTATGCTTCAATCAGGAGTTCTGTAACCGCAGATAGAAAGAGCAAACTGGAGTCTTTGTGCTGTAGCCCATTTAATCATCACATTTGGCTTTCAACATAATAGTAAAAAAAAATGAATTTCACTTAAAAAAATTACTGTTACCCCAGAAGAAATTTGGCAGTTGATTTGTTTCTAAAAATGGACAGTAAAAACAATCTGGGTTAGGATAAGGTTTTAATTCATTTGGGAATAATAGGCAGTAATACAAATGCATGGAATGTAGTTTGGTAATCAGATTTCTGTTTAACTCAGGCATGCATTCACCAAGAAACAACTGTAGTACATACAATAGCTTAGGCCATGCTAAATTCACCGATTTGTGAATTGCTAATGTAAATTTTATGTGGCAAAATAAATTATTTAGCTGCTTCCCTGAAGAAATAGCATGTCACAGCACCATTTAATAAACTGATTATTTTTTGGCTAATACATATTCTTATTAATTTTACATCTACTAATAAAGAAAGACATAAACAAATAATTCATGTGCATGTCTATTCTGAGCAGCCCAAATGCACACTCCATGGCTTTGTATTGATACGATCACAGTGGGTAACATTTGTAAGAATGTTGAAAAACTGATAGTCAACAGCAATTTTTTTTCTTAGTTTTCACCCTTGTTTTTCTGAAGATGTCCATTCATGATCGGGTAGGTTTTAAAGGCTGCCAACTGCCTCTACTACCTGATCAAAGTCGCTATTCTTTATATCCAAGTCTAGAAAGGGAGTTGTTAGTAGCCTATTTAACAATGGAAGCATCATTTCACCTGCCAAAAAAGTCACATCACTTTACAGTATAACCTTAAAATGTCTTGAAAATGTGATACAACATTATATCAAATTCAACGGTGATTGTTATTATTGTCATAACCAAGTATGATCCTCTCCCTATGTCAAAACACAAAGGAGCGAAAAACACGGTTATATCTTCTGCCACATACAATTTGAGGTTAGTTGTAGAGTCGATACAGCCAATGTAAGGGACTGGATTCAGGATCTTCCCGATTGCTATGGCTTATTTCCACATAGGACAGTGGCTTTGCCCACTGAACTATTGGTGGGAGAGGTATATGTATGATGCATCAGTTTCATTTAGGAGTATGGTGAAGTGAAACCGGTTCTTTCTTAGCAGCATTTTCTTTTAAATAAAAACAACGTTCAGTTTTTACAAACTAGCTGCTTTTATTTACAATGCTTGTACTCAAAATCCTCCACTGAAGTAATAAACCCGATTACTATATTTTAGATCAATTTGATAGATTAGAAAATCTACTGGAATATATTAGAAAAAAACATTCAATTTGCTGAAAAATAGAATAGTAATTATTTGCAACAGAATAAGCTGTGTAGATGTTACACAAATATCTCTGCAGCTTTATCCTTAATTTCCATTTCAGTTCCAATAAATCAATTTAAGTTATAGCATCTTGGGAATTTAACAAAAATCAAATGCCTATAAACACTTGTGTGTGCACATTGAATGAAGTCAGTCAATTCTCCCTTAAGCCTACACCCCCAAAATAATAAAGTTTACGTGCAAATAACAAACTATGTGATTTTAAATTATTCATTCCTGTTTTTACACAAACACTTTCAATCTACAATACTTGTATAGGATATAAAGGAAAACCTGCACATTTTACACATCCCATTAAAAATTCAGCCCAGGCATTCACATCCAAGCTGCTTGGTTCTAAAATGACATACTACAAGATAAAATAGTAATGCTAATATTGATAGTTTGTCCATTACAGGTCAGCTAACTGTCCACTGGAACAGTTACAAAGCTGTTAGTTTCGATTTCACAAGGCCAATCAATACGGAGGCATACTGTTTCAATTTTACCTGCATTGATTTTTTTTGTAACACCCCAACCTCAGAGCATTCATCTTTCTGAAGGAAGGAAGATTTGATTTACTGAAGAAAAATTGGTGAGAGCATCACAAAGATTTTACCACCAAGTTTGTGACACAGGAAAAGATGAATGTCCCCAAGGCAGGGACGCCGCTGCCTTAAGGGCATCCATTAGAACATATTCACGTAAGCTACTGCACCCAGAGCATGCACTTAAAGCCAGCGAGTTTGCCACCTCAATTAAAGAAAAAATGTGTAAATATGTTCTAGAGGCATATTTGCAATGCACCATGCACTTTATAGACACAGAAAGAAAATATATTTGCACTGTATAGACGCAAAGAAAATATATGATATGCCTTATTGTAAGGAGGTGAATGCTGCTTTTTCTAAACAGCAAAATGCCAGCTTTCTCGATACCTAGAGTGAATTTCCATGGTACATTAGTCAACCTATTAGAATGCAATGAAGGACGATATGAGAAAAGGGGAGTATGTCCTTAGAGACTTCAATCCAGCATTCTCCATCATCTCTCTTCATCCTTCTTACATTCAGCCACTTTACCAAGTGTCATCTACATGAAAGATGATTTGTCTCATGACCCAAATAAACACAATGCCTGCTCTGTGTGCAACAAAAAATTACTTCTGCCACTCTCCTTATAAGCAGCACCCATTTGCTTATTCCACCTTTTTTAATCTAGCATAATGGTATTACCTGGGTCTGACTACAGGTGACAGTAACATATGAACAGGTATCACCTGTCCAGTTATTTATTGAAATCACCCAGCATTTGAGAAAGCAATGACAGAGAAGGACACACAGTAATGTGTGCCTTCTCCCTTTACATGGCTAAGTCTCTGGATGTTTGCAATCCACAATACCTCACAGCTTTCTCTTGGTAGTGGAAACTGGCTTAAGATGAATATGAAGACACAAATTGCATTCAGGCAGGTCACGAGGTGTCAAAAAATATTAGATGCCTGCTGTGAAGAAACAATAATTCCCATCAGCTTCACAGAAAATAATATTTTCATTTGCTGTTTTTATTGAAAGGAAACTTCTGGGAATATATCTGTATAAGAGATATCAGGGCAGCAAAGACAGCATGTTATAAAGGTTATAATCAGGAAAGCATTATCCATAAACAAGCAGATTTCATTTAGCCAGTTTAGATGGTATAAATTGGATTTTTTTGTTCCGTGCCTGCAGTTATGATGCAGTACCAGATGTTTCTCAAATGCCACATGCCGGGGCTCCTATGTTGAATGTAGCACCTGACCTTCTACATAATTGACAAAAAATATTGATGTAATGACACAAGTCTGATTGTGATTTATTAAAACCACTGGCAATCCCAGGCAGGCTGCCAGCATTGCAGCCTAGTGATCACATGGCATTAGGAAAGTCATCAATATCAAAGCAAATATAAATAACATTAATGGGAAAGTATTAGAGATTCAAAACCAAATCCAGCAAATATTTTTTTGTGTGTATGCAAGAGGCCACTTGTACAACACACTGCTCAAGGAACATGCTTTATGTTGAACCCCTAGTTTAATAATTATTGAAGGTTAGTTTTGAATGAACATTTCTATCATCATGCAGAATTTAGATATGAATAAGAAATATCACAAAAAATACAACAACCTAATTTTTCCCTTGCAACCATGCCACCTCTCTCCCCTTTCCCTTTCAGCCAAAACAACATAATGGACATGGGTTTCTTCATGACTGCTATTCATGTTGCTACTTGGTTAGATATTCAACATTATCTAATACTCATTTATATTTCATCTTCAACCTCACCACTAAAATAAATTGTTTGGTTTATTAAATATACAAACAAATCTGAAGTGGTCTGGATGATACACAAGATTTTTTTTAAAAAAAACACAGGACACTTATTATCAGATATATATTTGGAGAGATTGTAAGCATTCTTTTTTTTACAATAAAAAACTATTTCTTGATGAACAAATATCTACCTGCTTTCTGTCAGTTTTAAAAAATGAAATTTATATTATGAATGCTATGTGCATTGCAAATTATTAATGTTATGGATAACGAAGTAATTACTAACCAGTGAAATATTTGCATCCTGAATTCAAGCAAACTCCCGTATTTCACCAGTCATGTAATGTCATAATAGAACCAAAGCAATATGCACATTTCTGCAGCTGTTTCATTTCTGGCTTAAACCCAATGTTTATTAACATACAGGCTGGCAATTAAGTATTCGAGTTATGACATGAGGGTATGATTTAATATCAAATTACATTAATATCTTATCTACCCATCTGAAGGCAGCAGTGCACTTGTTAAACCTTGGAGCTCACGATTAAAGTCATGATTTGTTTGCTTAAATAATATGTAAATACAGATCTAGTCAAACTCTTAGCAATGGTGAAAAATAATAAATAGGCTTGCCTGGCAGCTTCTCAGCCCAAAGTATTGTCAAATTAACTTCCATAGAAGTTAATCTATGGAATCCTGACATCCTCAACATCAAGCTTAATTTTGGAATCATAGTAGATTTCCAATCCAGTTTATCTATAGCAGAGGTGCAGATACATCAGATACATTCTGGATCGCTCGTCTCTACCAAGCTTTCCTATGGCATCCTAAAAGTGATGGAGTGATTGTCCTTTGACTTTGTTTCCTTTGGATGTCCTCCCAACATGAAAAGTGCTACACAAATGTAATTTTGTTGTTGTTGTTGGAAACTTTTTAATCCATACTTGGGAGGATTGTGTGGAGCAGAGTCTCACAAATAATTGCACTTACTTGCGGAAATCACATGTGAGGCAATTAATGCTTTTAAATAATCTTTACTTATTAACAAAAAATCAAAGATTGCAACTTTATTGATGACATTTATTGATGACATTGATAGGATTTATCACTGTGTTCATCAGATGGATATTTGTCTTTATAGGTTTAGGTATTTAATCACACCTTTCAGGTCCACACTTCCAAGACCATCTTCCATTAATTAGAATATAAATGAAGACCTGTCCAACTTACTTTACTTGAGCACTAAATTATCTAAAACTTCACACTCAGACCATATTCTAACAACCATCCACCGGGAGAGGAGCCACATTTCCCTCTTGGTTATATTGCTAACAAGCATTTAGTTATATAGAAGCTATATAATTTCCACTGGAAATTAAGGGAATCATTATAATAGTAATTCTGCATTTGATATAGTTTATTTCACATCTTCTAGACATCTCAAAGCGCTTCACAGAACATACTGCAAAGTGAATTACTTATATATTTGTGGGTGAAATCTGGCATCCAAATGTGCACAGCAGTGTCCCACAAACAGTCATGGATTGAGTTACCAAATTATTATTGAGTTTTTTGAGGGATTATTATCGCTGGAAAAGAGATACAGCAATCGACCAACAACCGGGTTTCTACTTACTGCTAGGTAAATAGAGGTGTGTGGAGTAAGGAAACTTGCCCAACATTCTGCCCTACCAGGAACAGAGCCCAGGTCTCTCACTTATGAGGCAAGTGCTCTAACAGTGAGCTACAAGACTCTACATATTAGAAGAAACAATCTCTTCTTCCACCCTGTAAGAATCTTCTTTTATTTTCCATCATGAATACAGTTTAGGTATGAGTGCATATTTTAACCCTCCTTCTTATCGCAACAATCCTTACATTTGATAGAGCAATGGGAGGAAATCTCAAAGTGCTTCACTAGATTTGCTGTAAAGTGCAGTGACAGCAATGTCCCACAAATACCTATGAAGTGAATAATCAATTTTATCTGGGGATTGTTGGCCCTGACACAAGGAAAACTTGTTTCTCTTTTTCAATTGTGCCACAACATCTGTAATCTCCACCTAAAGGACAACACCTCGAACAATGCAGTTCTCCCTCCTCTAATGGATGGGAATGTAAGTCTGGACTATAGGAGTTGGGATTAGAACTCACAACTTTCTGGCTCAGAGACAAGAATGCTACCAACTGATCCAGGGTGAGATACCAGTATTTTTAGCACTAATACAAGCAACAAACAAACAACAAACAAACAAAATTATATTTATAGAGCGCCTTTCACGTCAGGAGGACATCCCAAGGTGCTGAACAGTCAGGGGTTGGGATTGAGCACGAGGAGGGGCAGCATAGAGGGAGGGCAGGGGAGAGGTGGGAGGGCGGAAGAGGCACGATCAAAAAGGAGGGCCTTGAAGGAGGTGAGGGAGAAAGCAAGGCAAAGGGACTCTCATTATTCTTGATTGAAATACCTCAAGATTACAGTGATGAACCACAGCAAGACTTCTTGAAAATTGCATTGAATTCCTGCTCATTAAAGTAAATCTACGATAAAATAGATTTGATAAAAGAGACAAACACTGCTATTCATTTTACAGCATGTCATTCCAATACAGTATCTGAATAATCGATAATGGCCTTTTCCTTACATTCCGATACAATAATTGCTCCCAATTCGAACAATTATGATTGCATTAATTGTTTTCTGAATTCCTATTGACATAGTCATCTTTGTTTAACACCAAGGTGTTTTAAAAATATAAAGAACTGACCCATTCTGAAGGCAAGATCCAGTGAGAAGACATCTGTAGAATCAAACCATTCTAACTTCAAAGAAAGAAACCAGAAAGATACAAACCAAATATTGATAAAGTGCAGGAACATATTTGGGCATTTTTTATGTTGGACGCAAACAAAATATCAGGAAAAAAACATACCAACAACTAGGGAGAGTTGTACGCAATATGGGAAATTGTACGTCCCTTACACAACTGCACAGATGATAAAATGCTTGAGATTACTGGTGCGTAATTTTGGCTTGATGGATGAGGAGCCCATTCCAAAATAAGTGGAAGATAAATAAATGATGAAGAATGGATATTCTCGTATAGTGTAACAAACAGATTTAACCCATTTTAAAACTGACAGTAAAGGGGTTCAGAAATCTAACTGCTCCATCCCAAAGTAAATCTGTCTCAGTTTCCTTACATCTCCAATCTGAATACGAAACTTTAAACAGAAAACCACAAGATAATGTTCAAAGGCCTTCTTTTTTGCCCAGCTGTCATAAAGATACATAAGCAGGTGGAGGAAGAATCAATTTAATTGGTTAATTTGGATATTTATTTTGCAATTCTGTGGTTAAAGATTTAGATGTGACTTTTCATGAAGAACTCTGATGAAATAAGATAAAACATTAGCCCATCTTTCTCTTCTAGTTTATCAATCTGCTGTGCATTTCCAACCTTCAGGTTTTTCTCTTGTTATTGCCAGACTGGACTAGACATGATATCATTCAACAGCCCACAAGCTTTGTGGACTGCAGCAAGTCTGTCCGACAGTGTCTAAATATCTATTCTTATGTACAATACTAAGTTATCCTGCATCAATCATTCTAGTTATCATTTGACTAATGTTTCTACAATATAAAGTTGAATTCAATGGAAAATACAGCTTTTATAAATCATTACAATGTAACATTATTTTACTTCTAAACCTTGTTAGTGCAGAGCATTATACTTATCCATCAATCTGCCAACATTAATAGTAACTGTACATTCCCATCAACAGAAATATATAGATTACATGTTTGAGCAATTATTTACATGTTAAATGAAGTAATTTAAATATCTGTTATGACTGTGTTACACATTTTAATTGCTCTAAAAATCTCAACAACAACAAAATTACATTTATAGAGTGCCTTTCACATCAGGAGGAAGTCCCAAGGCTAAAAATATCAACTTTTTCTCAGTCTATGATCATAAATTGTACTGATTCAAATAGAAAAACAGCTACTGTTACAGTATTAAGCTATCCTGTGCTTTGTAATATTCAATCAAGTATACTTATTAGTTGTTAGTGAACCTTTACTCTATCTTTCCTAGAGAATTATTTGAAGCACAATATAACTGAAGTGTTTTAAACACTGAGTCAGATATTTATTTCATGGAACTCCAGTTGAATCTTAGGGCAAACACCAAAAACAATTTGGAGACCTGTCAGAAAGTTTAACTTGTAATATTGAGACATTAAAAGGCAATATTTCTTTGTGGAAAAACAAACTGATCAATACCGAGCATAGCTGGATAAAAAAGTTTTCTTTCCTCACAATATGGCATCTTGAAAAGGTGGTACAGTACAGTGTGCTCCATATAACTGTGAGTAGTATTTTAGCGTTTTATACTGAATGGCAATCGTCAAGATTCCTTGTGAGATGATATCATTCATACTCTGCATTATAATAGTATATTATAGAATGTTGTTGTTGTTATTGTATATTATTCAATTTTAAAGAGCATAAAGGAGAAAAAGCATATTCACTGAACCAGGCACCACCTGAAAGTTTGCAAAATGTTCACGTCCCAGGAACTTTACACTACAAATAACAATGAAAAGTTCATAACCAATGGATTTACCTATGTGAAGAGTTTCCCCAGGCTCCATGCTTGTCTGTCAAAATGTTGATTATCTTTTGTATCAACTGAGTGGATGTCACATGATCTCGGTACTTTGCCGCTCTTATCAAATGATCGCACATTTTTTCTTCTTCCCGTCTTTCTGCTGCATACTGGGCACAAAGTGACTGTCAAGAAATAAGAAAAAAAATGGTATATTTTTATTTATAACCTTATCATGCTCACAATCAGACAACCCAAGTCAAAAGGGCTGCGGGGAATAGAATTGCTTTGTTAATATCTGTTCACTTGAAAGTCTATATTATCTTTCGCACATTCACTCCATCCCCTGCCATAAATCACATTCACTGAAGATAATCGGGAAAATCGTTATCAAAGATTTTTTTTTGCAAAATGCACATCTCCATCGTTCACCCTGTGGGAGGTGTCCAGTGCTGTTTGCATGTCAAGGCAAGCAGCAGGCTATAGCATGATCAGACTGGGGGTGGAGTGTGACAGCAATCCTTCCACATTTGTCCTCCAGGAGATAATAGAAATGAAAGTCATTTAAACTGGTACATGTGATCACAAGTGGCTTTAAAATATCTAGCAGAGATATGTCCTCAGTCCATGTACAGCGGAAACTCCATTATCTGGTATAATCAAAAGGGAGTTTCTGCTTTGCCAATTCTCCTCTTGACTTCTGTTGCTGCTTTGCTGAATTCTGTGTTTTGGTTCCCAGCTCATGTGCAAAGGAACTGCTGTTACCGATTCTACAACGAATGGCCAAGGTTTAATCCTACTTCAGAATTACCCATAAAATAAAATTATGGAGTCCTGTAGCTCAGTGGTTAGAACATTCGCCTTGCATGTGAGAGACCAGGGTTTGATTCCTGGCACTTTCCTTACTTCACATGCCTGATAATAATCACTCAAATTAAAAAAATTATAAATTGGTCATTTCAATCCATGACTGATCAGGTTTGTCACTGGGAGAGTTAAGGAGTATACTTGAAGAAAGTCATACACATAGAGAAGTCTCTATGTGTATGACTTTCTTCAAGTATACTCCTTAAGACCTGAGTTTGATTCCCAGCAGAGCAAAACCATGGTCAAGTTTCTTTACTCCACATGCTTGATAATAATCCCTCAAAATAAAACAATAATAAATTGGTCACTTCGATCCACAATTGTTTGTGAGTTACTGCTGTGCGCAATTGGCTTCAGCGTTTTGCCCACAAATATACAGTCAATTCACATTACAATACATTCTGAGAAGCACTTTGAGATGTCTGGATGTTCTTTGAATATGATTCCATGAATTGAACTTAATATTGATCTTCAGAAGGGATTGGTGTAAAACAAATATTCCCTGCATAAGAAATCCTATTATGATACTCAATTTTATCAAAGATACTTCTCATTTTAAATGTTATATATTATTTAATCAAAATCTACATAATTCTGTTTCCTCTCACCTTTTGGTAGCTCAGCGGATTGTTTGTACAGTAGTTCTATCCAATATAAAACATCTTGCAACAAAGTTGCAATTTTACCAAATATTTGCTAAACAACTGGCTTATTTTGAATCATCTTGTATTGCACTCACTACTCAACTGGGCATTCATGCTTGCCAGCAAGCAGGGAATGTAATAAAAACAAGCATGTTTGTAGTCAGAAGATTTAAGTGTTATGAAACTCATGACACCACCTCTCTCTCCTTACACTTTATACGATCAATAATAAGCCATGATTACGCATGGTAGAGGGGAAACCCTTTAATTATATTTCCTTTTTTCTGAGGATCACACGTTTGAAGAGCCATTCAATGCTTCTATAGTAAATGTTCTGGCAGAAGTATTCTATATCCAGAAAAGTGGGGAGAGGGAGGAAGAAAAAGAAAACAAGCAGCTGGAGAAACATGCACAATGAACGTCTTATAAAGTGCCCAATAACTTACAGTTGGAACCTCCTCCACAATTTAACCATTAACTTTTCAAATTTGACAACTAATCCATAGATATAAATCACGTTAGCAGGCTACTTTTTCTCTTTATCAATCTCTGTCTCCTTAAAGAACATTAAAGTCAAGCTCGAGCTAAAAAGAAGTGATAAGAAGGAAATCAAACAAGGGTACTTTGTAAATGAAAAACCGTAGCTGCACAATGTTAAATGGTAAATCCAAGAGTCACGTAACAATACTAGAGTTGGGGTACTAATTTGGCATTACAAAGAAGATGCTGCTTTCAATTAGTTATTTTGGATCTAGTTGGCAAGTTCTACTAAACCGCAATGTTTTGAAACTACACTGATTAAACGCTTTCAAATGTGCCACATACATTCTTTCATTTGGTTCTAATTTTCTCATGTTCCAGGCATTGAAAAATCCCAAAGGGTATCACTTAATAGAGAAAACCCAAGAGACAATGACCATTCATACTACTGTTGCAAATTCACATCAAATAAGAATCTGAACCAAACTAAAGAGCCACTCAATCCTTCAGATGGAAAGATCTTTACACTTGACCTTTGTTCCAAGTTTAAAGTTGGTTCTATTTTGTAGAAAAAATTAAATGCTGCCAAGGGAATTTGTACAAAGCATCCAGAATAAGACATGGAAAAATGAAGGCTTAATGCTACAACAGTGAACAAAAGTCACACAATGACAAAGACTGACAGCCACCTTCAATTCTGAAGTGATGCCTCTGTCATCCTTTGCCTCAAAGTATTGATTTGTCTCAACAAGGAAAGAAGTCTAATCCGACAAAACAGATACAGCAGTAAACCTATGATTATAGCCATCAAGGTTAACACAGGCAGAACACTTATCAAATAGCATTTCTATTGATGTGGTTTTAACAGACTGTATACAATGTGGAAATGATAACATTTGTTATATGTCCAACAAAAAGTAAAATATTTACCGTAGCAACAGATTCGGTGACATAAAAACTCAAACTGTAAAATTCTTGATGAATGAACAAAAATACACTTTTAAAAATCAGAAAACATTATTTAATTTATGTGCCTCTAATGAAGAAATGAACTGCCAACTCTGGAACAGAGAAGTAACCCAGAAATTGAAAAGACACACATTTTCTCTGCTTATTTCTAAGTTAGCTAACTACATTTGCTTCTTACACATTCTTTTCTGATGGATCTCAAAGCAAGAGGACATAATCTTACAATTACACCTATGCTAGTAGGAAGTGAGATCAGACATAATTTCTTCACACCTAGGATTATGAAAATGGAAAATCCGGAGTCCCCAGAAACTTCAAGAGGCAGAATCAATTTGGATTACCAAAATAAATTCTTGCGGAGTATGGATATTAAGGAGTATGAAGAAAAGGTAGGGCAATGGGATTAAAATGATCCTCGTGATCAAATAAAATTAGTTAGGGATGTGCAGAGTAGTGGAGGGAGTTAAACACGAGAGTGAGGATCTTGAAGTCAATCTGCTCTGTGACTGGGAGCCAGTGAAGTCTGGCAAGGATTGGGGTAATCAGGGGGTTCGGGTGAGAATACGGGTAGCGGGTTCTATAAATCCTTCCACACCCTATTTCCACCATATCTCTAGAATCTTCCACTCTCCATCTTTTCCACTTTCCTCTCCACTTGGATACCTTAGACCTGCTGTATGTTCTACCTTTTGTTGTTGTCAGCAACTACAGCCCTAACCTCCTGAACTCCCTTTGACTACTTCTTCATTTTGCACCGTGTGTCTTTAAATCCCACTTGAAAACCTACTCCTTCAACCACACCTACAGTCAATAATCGATCATCTCTGTGAAGCACCGAGGTGATTTCCTGCATGAACGGACCATATAAATGCAAGTTGTTCTGAGTGCAATTTTTGTCACAATAATATTCTCTTTTTCAATCAATACTGATCATTTCTCCACAAGTTATTGTGATATAGATAATCTTACCAGCATTTCCTTTGAAATAAGTTCCATTATTTGCTATCAGTTAATGAACTGCAAGTTGTTCATGATTATTTTATCACTTTAATTTATGGGTGTTATTGTGTTTGAAAACTTGTGGAAATCCTCAAAGCTTCATAATAATTCTCACATTTAATATTACAACTTTCACATCTTCTTCTTCCTTCATTTCCTTTCCCCACTTATTCTCCCCCCTCTCTCCCTGATCTTGCCCCCACCCACCTTTCCCTCCCTCTATTCCTTACCCCCCTTTCCCCCCCCTCTTCCTCCCTGACCTTACCCCACCCCACCTTTCCCTCCCTCCCTCTCTCTCCTTGCCCTCTTTTCCCCTTGCCCCATTTCTGTGACTGTTTGTGGGACACTGCTGCGCGCAATTTGGTTGCCCTGTTTCGCCCCCAAATATACTGTCGGCTTTCCTGCTCTCCTTCCCCCTACCCCGACCCCTCCCATTGCCATCTTTCCCCCACCTTTTCCCTTAATCCCACTTCTATGACTGTTTGTGGGACACTGCTGTGCACAATTTGGCTGTCGCGTTTCGCCCACAAATATACAGTCAATTTTCCTACTCTTCTTCCTCCTGCCCCAACCCCTCCCGCCCTGCTCTTGTCCCTACCTAACTGTACAGCACCTTGGGACGACCTCTCGATGTGAAAGGCTCAATATAAATGTAAGGACCGACCGACCGACCGACCGATTGATTGAAAAAAAGTACTTTTTTTCATTGTGATGACAATTTTGTTTATTGCTACTTTTGACATGTTTTCACAGAGCTGGGTATTCAAAACCTGTCAAACAGGCACCCAGATACACATGGACAACATGCAATAGGGGAGGTGAGAAATGGTAGAGATGGTGGCTCCTGTGGAGGGAATTGACATATGAGTGTGGGTTTTGAGAGGGGGGAAAAAATAATCAAATTATGTAACAAATCAGAGCCACATTCTGATCCTTCTGGTTGTCAGTGCCCGCAGGACACAACTCTTTCACTATCCAAATCAATATCTTGACAAAAGTAGAGAAATAATGGCTTAATAATGTTTAAGAACACCATAAAAAGGCAAGTTAAAAATATCTGCATATGACAATCTTATGCATTTGATATAATAACTTGCCGAAATTCTTAATAAAAAGCACTTTGCAGGATTTAATGTAAAGTGCTGTGACTGTATTTATAGGCTACCATATGCATATACATAAAAGGATATGGGGAGGTTCACCTGAAGTTTTGATATTGATTTTCAATTCTATGTAATCCAACTATCAAACAAACAAACAAAACTTACATTTATATAGCGCCTTTCACGTCGAGAGGACGTCCCAAGGCGCTGCTGGACCGTGGAGTAAGATGGAGTAAGATGTGGGTTTGCTACAGTCATCCAATATAGAAAACTCTCAATCTTAACTGCTGGAGAAGGTCAACACCTCCCAGATAATTCACATGACTTGTTAAATAAATTTTCATGAGTGAAATAAATATTGCAACCCACGAAGTTTTGTACTGGTAAAACACGCTTGCGGTTAAATATGTTGCACCTTGGAGGCTAGCTACAAATTCACACTGACGATTTAGACGGGATAAAAAAGAGGATAAAGACAAAGGGAAATACTCAGTTTTAAAAATGTATCAGCCCCCATTGTACAATGGATAGAGTTTCATCTTATGGTCTGTGCTGAGTTTGCTAGTTTCAAATGACTAAATTGGCCCTGGCCTTCTGAGGGTCAGGATTTCTGGTCACTCTTCAGCACCCTCTACATATTCTGCGCATATGTGTCAGCTGAATGATGAGAGGTGGCCTTTATAGTCTGGTGAACTGTCAATGAACACATCTTAACAACAAACACTCAGGTGGAGCACTGGAGGATGACCAATACAACTACACCACAAAAAGATGGCCAGATCAGGCACAGAGGGGCAGATGTAAGTAGGGAGAAAATGAGAAGAATTAATAAACATAAAACGAATGAATCAGGCAAATGTCCATAAAAGCCCCAAATTGGACAACTGTCTTAACTTCTAATCTAGGTGTAAAACTGATCAGATTCAAAGTAAAAATTAAGTATAATAATAATAATCCTTGCATTTGATACAGTGCATGTCATCGAGTCATCTCAGAGTGCTTCATAGCATATACTGTATTGTAAATGAATTGTGTGCGAAATGTGGGAGCCAATGGAAATACTCCAGACAGTAAATAACACTACCTTATTCGTCATAACATCTCATTTCCAAACTACAGTCAAACCTGTACTACAGTACTACCACCTAGTGTCCCAAGTGACCAAGAGTTCAATATAGCTGGGCAAATAATTTTTTATAACAATGCTGCACCTAACAATAAGATTAAACTCAGAATGGTCAAAAATTGTTCATATTTATCCTGTAAAGTTAAAATTATAAATCCAATGAATTTCAATACAATACAAATTTACAATTGTGTCTTTCTCATTGGGAAGTAAGCACTCAACACCGTTGATTGTGCACCAGAGCTGGGAATAAGGAGGGGAAAGATAATCGA
Organism: Hydrolagus colliei; assembly: GCA_035084275.1. Taxonomy (NCBI): domain Eukaryota; kingdom Metazoa; phylum Chordata; class Chondrichthyes; order Chimaeriformes; family Chimaeridae; genus Hydrolagus; species Hydrolagus colliei. The sequence continues at coordinate 72,521,948 of CM068742.1, forward strand.
AAACACAGTCAAAGAGATATGTCTTTGGTTGAGTCATCAATGAGGAGAGGGGGAGCCAGGTCAATGGGAATGGAGAGGGATGTTGTTCCACAGATGAATGGCAGAAAAAGCCTGCTTGCCAGGGTGGGGACCATCAAGCAAATTCAGTTAACATCCCAACAAACCAATATTTACCATACACTGACAAGTATCAAAATTTTCTGCAGAAACAAATGAAATTGGGATGCCTTCAGAGATGTCTCTCTTAACAATAACTTGCACTTGTATAGCACCCTTCACGCAGGATACCATCCCAGAGCGTTTAAACAGCACAGCTGAACTCCAGTGAGATGAACAAATCATTATTCAAATAGAGTAGAATCCAGGTTATCCACTCTAAAGAAGAGGATGTTTCCCCCAGTGGCTCTACCACATAACAGATTATGTGCTTTCTATAGTGGTGAGCAGCCAACTTTAAATTCTTATTTAATGTATAGTACAAATCCAACACAAATATTATACAGAAAAACAAACATTAAAGCTTAAATACTACATTGTGGAAGCGCCAAATACTGTACATTTATTGCTGAACAGACATAAATTACTCAATACTTTTTCATTTCTGAAATTAGTGATAATCTTATAACTTTGCGAAAATACAGCATCCTGGATAACCATTTTTAATTGAGTTAACTTTTATGCCACCACAAAAAGCTAGATACAGTAAAAGTTTATGCGGCACCCTTGGGACCTGGCCAATGCCAGTTAAACCGTGTGCCGGATATTCGAGTGGCCAGCTGCCAAAAACCCAACACAATTTTTTTAAACTTTTTTTAAACATACCATATTAATAATAGACTAAATAATAACAGAATAACAGAATATTGTATGGATACTTACCAATAAAGCAATAAATATTGATTACAGTCTATAAACACAGCACACAATCACAAAGTAAACTTCTACAAGTTTACTTGTAGAAACGGAAGAGTTTTTTCCTTCTTAAAAAGGCACTGTCAGTTTTTCCTCTTTCTTTTCCTCTCCCTCCTTCCCTCTCTCTCTCTTTCACACACACACTCAGTCAGCCTGGCAACTCAATGGCTCCAAACCCAACCCCCCTCCACTCTTCCCCCCCCACCCCCTCCCCCCTCTCCCTCTGCCTCTCTCCCTCTGCCTCTCTCTCCTTCTCCCACTCCTCTTTCTTTCTCCCACCCCTCTTTCCCTCTCTTTCTCCCCACCCTCTCTCTCCCCCTGCCTCTCTCTCCTTCTCCCACCTCACCCACCCCCACCAAAACAGTGCATAAACCCACGATACCGTCAGGCTACTCAGGCCTAATATGTAGTATCTGTCAGAGAGAGAGGGCAAGAAAAAAAGGGGAAGAGATAGAAAGAGAGAGGGAGAGATACAGAGGAAGGAAGGAGAGGGAGAGACAGAAAAAGAAAAAGAGGGAGAGAGAGAAAAAGAAGAGGGAGAGGAAAAACAGTGCCCCTATAAGAAGAAAAAACCGGAAGGTCCACTACTGGCAGCATTCAGAACTAATCGTACTTTACTTCAAGATCCTCAACCTTGTCTTCAAAATCCCTCCACCATAGCTGCCAACCTTTTTTTAACAAAAAAAAGTACTCCTGAAAGCTAAAAACAGTATTTTGTAGTAAAAAAAAGTATTTTCCGCAGAACCTACCGGTACTTAATGAAAAAATTACAGTGCGAAAAGATGCCAAGTAAAATGGGACTTCAAAATCCCCCGTGTGGCAAAAATTGCATTAAGAGGGAGGTCTCTACTGTGTTTTCATATATGAAAAAAATTGTTCCCAGTAATGCCTTGCGCCTAGCCTAGCGCTAACATTTACAGTTTATCAGCGACGGCATAAGGAACTGCTATTGAAGGCAGGCAGAGAGAGTTAAAGAGAAAGAGACTGAGACAGAGAGAGAAAGACTGTGAGTGAGATTGTGACAGCCAGAGACTCAAACAAAGAGAGAGAAAGACACAGAAAGAGAGAGAAACACAGAGAGACAGAGAGAGAGAAAAAGAGAGAGCGCGACCGAGACAGACAGAGAGAGGGAAAGAGACATGGAGAGAGACAGAGAGAGGGAAAGATACACAGAGAGAGAGAGAGAAACACACACAAGGGGAGACTGAGACAGAGAGAGACAGACAGACAGAGCATGGAACATTCGGATTTTCCCAAAAACATATTTTAACAAGGAAAATCGTACTGCCGTATTTACTTCAATTTACCGTACTAAATACGGCAAAAACATACTGGTTGGCAGGTCTGCTCCACTCCTCTGCACCCCCCCTACCTCTCTGACCTCCTCTTTCCTCAAACTAGCACCCGTTGCCTTCACTCCACTGGGTCTGGCCTCCTCCATGTCCCCCGAATCCTCTGCTCCACCCTCGGTGGCCATGCCTTCAGCCACTATGCCTTGAGGCTCTGGAATTCCCCTCCTCACTACCTTCGCCTCGCCCCCTCTCTTCTCAGCTTCAGGTCCCAGCTGAAGATCTTTCTCTTCAACTGCGCCTTTGGTCACCTTTCTACCCCTGGCTCAGTCCCGGGATCCGTTATTGTGAAGTGCTCTGAGATGCCGTCCAGCGCGGAGGACGCTTTAGAAATCAAAGTTATTGTTGTTGTACTGTACTCCAGTGCAACAATCGACTCATTAAATGCGCCACCGCGATTGCGCCGGAAAGATCCGGTTAATTGAATGGGGACCTTTTTTTTTGAGGTGCCAGTTATACGGAAGTTACGGTTGATTGGGTCATGGATAAACAGGCTTTTACTGTATTCTGCAAAAACAGAAAAATGTGGAAGTTGAGGTGCGGTGGAGGTGAGATGAAACGTGAGACAGAGGTGTACTGGAGAACTCTTTCAATCGTTTGACCAACATAGGCAGTTATTTCTAGCCAAATGCTCAAAACTTGCAAGCAAGCACATGTTAAAAAAAATTAACTAGAAGCAATTTAAGTTTAAAAAAGCACCTTACAATTCAATTGTGCAACAATTTCAATTATCTACTGGGGAAGTCCTCTTCACTACAGTGGATAATCTGGATTCTACTCTATTTGGAGAGTAGCAAGTGTAGTGACCATTTTCCTTAATGACACTTGCACTATGCAGTAGGGTCCGTCGATATGGAAATTTTCCGATTAAATATATCGATGGGCGCATATCGAGATATACCGAAATATCGATATTTTCAGTTTTTTCGTACTGCGCATGCGCGAGCGCATTCGGAGTGTGCGCGCATTCGGAGTGCATGTGCGTTCCGGATGCGCACGCATTTGGAGCCTATCTTCTCAGGAGGTAAATATCTTTCTCTCTCTGTGTCTCTCACTCTGCCCATCTCTGTGTTTTTCTATCTGTGTGTCTCTGTGTCTCTCTCCTCTCTCACATCCCCCCCATCTCTATCTATCTGTATATTATCACATCCACCCCGTCTCTCCCCCCACCCCGCCGTCACTCTCTCGCACCCCCCACCCCCGTCGTCTCTCTCCCCCACCACCCCCCCAGCCGTCTCTTTCTCCCTCCCCCCACCCCGCCGTCTCTCTCTCCCTCCCCCCCGCAGCCGTCTCTCTCAACCCCCCAGCCGTCTTTCTCCCCCCAGCTGTCTCTCTCCCCCTCCCTCCAGCCATCTCTCTCCCCCTCTCCTCCCCCCACAGCCGTCTCTCTCCCCACCCCCCCAGCCGTCTCTCCCCCCCCAGCCGTCTCTCTCCCCCTCCCCCCAGCCGTCTCTCTCCCCCTCCCCCCAGCCGTCTCTCTCCCCCTCCCCCCAGCCGTCTCTCTCCCCCCACCCCCGTCGTCTCTCTCCCCCACCACCCCCCCAGCCGTCTTTCTCCCGCCAGCTGTCTCTCTCCCCCTCCCTCCAGCCATCTCTCTCCGCCTCTCCTCCCCCCCCAGCCATCTCTCCCCCCCCCAGCCGTCTCTCTCCCCCTCCCCCCAGCCGTCTCTCTCCCCCTCCCCCCAGCCGTCTCTCTCCCCCTCCCCCCAGCCGTCTCTCTCCCCCTCTCCTCCCCCTCCAGCCGTCTCTCCCCCTCTTCCCCCCCCAGCCGTCTCTCTCCCCCTCTCCCCCACCGTATCTCTCCCCCTCCCCCCAACCGTCTCTCTCCCCCTCTCCCCCCAGCCGTCTCTCTCCCCCTCCCCCCAGCCGTCTCTCTCCCCCTCCCCCCAGCCGTCTCTCTCCCCCTCACCCCCCCCAGCAGTCTCTCTCCCCCTCACCCCCCCGCCCCCAGCCATCTCTCTCAACCCCCAGCCCTTGCATACCTGTATATTGTATTGGAGGACTGTGAATACAATATGGCGGCTTTGCACCTCGGTCTGTGCATTGTGTATAGAGATGAGCATTCTGGGTCTTGTAGTTCAGTGTGCTCGCATCCCGATTTTTTATCTCGATATATCGTTTTTTTGATATATCGATATTTTTTAAATGTCTAAAGCGGCATATCGATATGAAAATTATATCAGGTTTTAGCGATATATCGATATATTGCCGGACCCTACTATGCAGGTCATTTGCAAATAACTGGAAATCGTAACAAGGGTATAATTACCCTTGGGATTCTAACACCAAAGGCCACGAAAATGAGTCATTCGTATAATAATCCCTACATCTAATATCGCACCTTTTCCATTGAGAATATGTCTCCAAGCGCGACACAGGATTTACCATGCAGTGCTATGACTTTGTATTTTGTAGACGAATGCGACAACCAATTTGCACACAGCAAATTCGCACAACAGCCATGAAGTAAATGACAGATTTTATCTGCATGATTGTTGGCCATGTCACCTAGAGAAACTTACTTCTTTTTTCAAATAGTGCCATGGGATCTTTAACATTCATTTGAATGGAACAGGTAGATAGGAATGCAATTTAATGTTTAATCTGAAGGTTGTAACAATGTGATACACCCTAGCACTTTATTGGAGTGTCAGTCTAGGTTAGTTCCAAATCTGGTATGGGGCTTGAATCCACAACTTCATGCTACGAACTGAGCCAAGTTAACACCTAAAGATTAAACTTCTTTGTTGTTTTTCATCTACACTCTAGATTCAAACCAAAAATAATGCTAGCAAATTATATCAACTGTGAGAAGCTAACACAGGGATATAACAGATGCTAAATGGGTATTAGTGAATCCAAAGTTGTAGTTTAGTTGAAGGGGAAATGTCAATACATAGTGCGAAAACAAATCTTTAGCCATTTATAACTATCATCTTCACTGTGGAGTTTTTTGGTAAGTTTTTTAAAATTTACTAATGATGGAAGTATTCATACACTGACTGCCAGTAGTGAGCCATGTAATATATTTTGACAATTACAATGAAGATGAATGATTATGATGTAATCATGGCATGTTTATCAAGTTATAACCTACAGCTCAATATTAGATGACCACATAGGAGTTTTCAGTTCTCATGCAGCATTCAAAGAGAACTAGGATCCCAATATGTTTTATTGAATATTATTTTTGATAGCATGTTTGTCAAAATTAGAAAACACATAAATATTTAGTGTTTCAATATTGTAGACTATAGGGAACGGCGATGTATCGGTTTTTCAATTAAACCCGATATGATTTTCAGATCGATATGCCGATATGGTGATTCTAAAAAAAACGTTATATCGAGAGATTTGATTTTAAAAATATACATCGTTATATTTTTAATATCGTTCCTGGCAATATATCAATATTGTTGGTATTATCAGTGTAATGCGATCTTTTCCAGCTTACCTTGTCACCGGCATTGCAACCACCTAGACCTAGAGCATGGAATGCGCGTACATTCGGTGCGCGCGCACAATTAACGGGCGCGCACATCCGATGCGCACGCACACTTTACTGTGTATACTCGACGTGAGTCGTGGCGTCTTAACAAAGTCGCATCGCTGAAAATTGTAGTTTGAAAATTTACCTTTCTCATCATGGGGAAAAGAAGCCCCGTATGGGACTACTTTGAAAACAATGCAGTCAGTAATGGTGTGTATAGATGTACAGTTTGCAAGGTCTTGGTTAAGACATCTGATTCGAGCACGAGCAACCTGCGACATCACATTCAGCAGCACCACCCCGCCCAGCACGCTGCCCTCAGAGCGAAATCATTGTCGACAACAGCAGGAAGTCGAACCAGCGCTTCGGAGAAAGCGACAGGTAGTGGGGCAAGTGCAGCTCCAACAATTCCTCCTTTATTTAAGAGGAGAACATTGTACCAGAGAGGGGACAAAAAGTGGCAAAGTATCACGAACGCTGTCACTTTTTGCATAGCAAAGGAGAGCTTGCCAATGGCGAAGGACATTAATTCAGACTTCAGACTACATAAAAATAAGTGGCATTTTGTGGCTGTAAGTGTTATTTTTGTGTGTGAGAGTTAGAAGCCAGATTATCACTGCTTCTATGTGTGTGTCTGACTAGACACACACATAGAAGCAGTGATAATTTCTAACTCTAACTTCTAACTCTAACAGTCAGACAGTCTGTCTCTCTCTTTTCTATTGTAATAGATCTCATTTACACGTGGACATTACATGCTAGTTTCAAGCAAGAAATGGAGGAGAATAAATCTCTAGATTTTGTTTTTGGTGTGTGTGTGTTCTATTTTGTGTTTAGAGATGGAGGGAGAGAAGGAGAGGGGGAAAGTTGGGAGAGAAGGAGAGAGGAAGAGAGGAGAGGGAGGGAGAGAATGAGAGGGGGAAAGGAGGGAGAGAAGGAGCGAGGGGATAGGAGGGAGAGAAGGAGAGAGGGGAGGGAGGGAGGGAGAGAAGGAGAGGGGGAAAGTTGGGAGAGAAGGAGCAAGGGGAAAGGAGGGAGAGAAGGAGAGAGGAAGAGAGGAGAGGGAGGGAGGGAGAGAAGGAGAGGGGGAAAGGAGGGAGAGAAGGAGCGAGGGGAAAGGAGGGAGAGAAGGAGAGAGGGGAAAGGAGGGAGAGAAGGAGAGAGGGGAGGGAGGGAGAGGGGGAAAGTTGGGAGAGAAGGAGAGAGGAAGAGAGGAGAGGGAGGGAGAGAAGGAGCGAGGGGAGGGAGAGAAGGAGAGAGGGGAGGGAGGGAGGGAGGGAGAGAAGGAGAGGGGGAAAGGAGGGAGAGGAGACAGGGAGGAGGGAGAGGAGAGAGTGAGAGTGGAGGGGGAGGGAGAGAAGGAGAGGGGAAAGGAGGGAGAGAAGGAGAGAGGAGAGGAGGGAGAGAAGGAGAGGGGGAGGTAGGGAGCAAACAACATCGTATAATTCAACAGACCTTGACACCAACATTACAAACTTTCTGGACCTAGAGCACGCATTTCGAAATGTGCGTGCACCGCGACTGCGCGCGCATCGTCAGTGCGGACGCACCGTCAATGCGCGCGCACCGCGACTGAGCGCGCACCATCAATGCGCGCGCGCCATCAATGCACGCGCACTTCGAATGCACGCGCATGCGCAGTATAAAAACTCGATAGATCGGTTTAAGCAGGTATGAGCAAACCGATATATCCATATCCGGAAAAATCCCATATCGCCGTTCCCTACTAGACTAAAGAACTCTGGATGAGTAGTGGGTTTATCATAGCTGTTACTTTTTACTTATACAAGTGACAAAGTTTTTACAGACCTATATTAACATCCAGACCTAAAATCCATTGCTTATGGTTTCATGTTCTGCAATGGCATAATCCTTATCTTTATAAATTAAAAATCTGTTCACTATAATAGTTTCACATCTGCTCAATCAACCTAATTAGATCTACAGTTAGTTTATTTTTAGACCTCCAAAGAGGAACCATACCTTAAAATCAACAGCCAGTAAGCTTCCAATAGCCACATACAAGGTCAGTAACTGTATTATCAGTCATGAAACTATGAACTAGTAAATAGTTTAACCTAGTCAAAACTTAAATATATTTAATTAGAAGGCTTACTGCAGCCAGACAATTTGTCTTGAGAAAGACTAGGTAAAATGCACCATCCATAACTTGAAAACGTGTCTGGAATCAACTGATATGGTACCACTTCAAGACTTTCTAATCAAACGCAGCACTTAATAACAACAAACATATTTCATTGTTAATGAAGCACTATAAAGGAGGGTTCGATTCTTTCCATCAAAGCAAAGCATCAAGGCAAATCACACAGAGCAACAGAGGGGCATCATCGGAGGATCTTTTTCACATTAAGAATCCCATTAGAAGGAAAACACTAAAAGGTAATTGAATTTCCTTCAGTTATCTTCATCTCTGTCAGCTACTGCTACAATAACTTACTCTCCAGAGCACAGATAACTCAATTCTTTCCAGCAAGCATATGTTATGAATCTTCTAAGCAAACTTGTCTAAATCATTCTGGACCTCTATCAGGTTCTATGTGTATATGAACTCTGACAGAGTGCAAACATAAATAATTTTTTATCTATTTAATAATTCACCCTTTCACTTTTATGTTTTATATGAAGGTTCACCAGACATTCATATCATTGCTTAAGACAGCATTACTATAGATAATATTTGTGGATTAATGCAAGATTAAAACAATGCATTCCGATCGTTAACTAAAAAATGACATGCCAACAAAGGAACTACAGCTTTATTGGAATTGTAAAAAAACATTTTATGGTGTTAAATCAATTATTGACAAGTTTTGTTGAAGATTTTAGAAATGTTTGTAATCTGGGACTTTACAGCAGCAGTACCACATACCCAGAAAGACTCTGATGTAATTGAAAATAATAAGTGTGCTGCAAATTAAAAGTGCAAGTAATGACGATTTTTTGCTAAATGAAGTTGAAGTCTAGCTAAGGCAGGCTTGCTACAGACAAACATATGCCAACTTCCAGCATTTTTTTTTACCCTTTTATGCCTACAGTTGCATTGAAATGTTATTCATAACAATATGTTATGAACATAACAATATGTTATGAAGGTGAAAAAACATGGGTACAATCTGCACAGTATGATGTGATTGATATCCTAATGTGCAGAGTGGTGTCAACTCAATACTGCAGGCAATTTGCATATTTTATAACTGACAATTAGACTCAGTAAATCACTTAAAGGTTACAATATGCAATAATTTTATTTTGTGCTAACCAATTCTAGAAATCTATCTACAGGTGTATCCTAAAGAACTATCATCTCACCTATAAGGAGCTTATTTTGACATGCAATACAGCTACACAGGCCCGAGAACAATGTTTCAACACATAACATTACAGGAAATGATGTATGAGGAAAAGCAAGATATGTTAGATCTTGGAACGATATCACAGAGAGGATCAAGGTTGTGAAGGGAAGTTTTAGAGCACTCATTAGGATCTATTTATTTACCAGTTGGAGCAAGCTACCAGTAAGGCTGGTTAAACCTAAGTCATAAAGAAATTGGTTTATATTGTAATGGGAAATAGCAAGGCTGTGAGTCTGGTGGGATGGTATTCAGTGCCAAACAGTAAAAAAGCTAGACAATAAATAAGAGTGTTGGATAATGTTGCCAAGTCAATAAAATGCAGGTTCCCAGACACCATGCTCAAACTGTATAGTGCTCTAGCCAGGCCACAGCCAGAGTACTGCAGACAGTTCTCATCACCGCAAAGTAAGAAGACTGGTCAGGTGCTGGAGGAAGTCCAGAGGAGAACAATCTAGGATGATGCCAGTGTTAAGAGGAATGATCTATAACGATTTATTCGACAAGCTTGGACTCTTCAGTCTTGAGAAAAGACATGAAAGATGGAATTTCATAGCAGTGTATATATATTTTTTAAATGGGATTGAAAAAGTAAACCTAGAACAATACTTCAGCACACACCTTGATAGCAGAACAAGAGGACTCAGGTTTAAGAGCTGCAAAGGGCAAATTCAGGACAAACACCAAAATGGTTTTCTTTTACTCATAGAGGTAATTAACAACTGGACTCACTTAAAATTGCCTTATTGCTGTTATGGCAAAATAGCAATGAATATTTTGGAAGGATGAGATCAGGTAAACTGAAGGACATTCTTCATTCAAACCAATATTGTGATCTTGTGATCTGATAGGGTTGAGATGTGTGAAAGGTGCTATATAGATGCAAGCATTTTTGTTGTTACAGACAAGTCTTCAACTCAAACCTTCAGCTACTGGCACTTCCAATTTTTTTGTCTTTTGTGGTTTGAACAAGTAACTTCAAGCTTCAACTTAGCAAAAGTGAAGAAAATTTAAATACCATTTAATTGTCCAACACTTTTTTAGAATTTCTATCCTCTTCAAAATCCTATTGTGGTTAACATGATCATATAATAATTGATGTATTCTTAAAGATGATTAATATTAATTTATGAAAATTATCTGGTCACTTCCATCTTGGAAGCAGTAAAGGCTATAGACATAATGTGCAGTTTGAGGTGTACTAAGAAAATGTAACTCCTAAATTGCAATCTCTGCAGAAAATTAAGGTAGAATGCATTGTTTAACATTGTACCAACAGGACCAGCCTGAATAATGATATCTACTGCAACATGCATAGAAAATATATGAATTGATTTAGATGCACATCTATACAATTCAATAAATGCATACCTAATACACTTTAATCAAGGGCAGTATGTCATGTGTGAATTGTCTACCTAAATCTGCTTCAGGAAATGTCAAGCATCTTGTGCGAGTAATAATTACTGGGCAATGAACTGTACAGACCTGTATTTTCCCCTGGTGTAGCTCTATAAATGAGTTATTTGATATAATAATCGCAATAAGCAAGATGAGATTGCAAGTAACAGATAACAACACAATTTTCTGGAAAGGATAACCAGCTCCAGACATGGAGGTAATGGTATTAAACTAAAGCACAGCTAATGTTTTAACTTCAGATGTTTTCACTTACACGGCTAGGAGGAAGTAAATGCAATGTCAACATACAGTAAAACCTCAATAATCCAACATTCCGAACGCTGGCAACTCCCTAAAACCAGCAAGATTTCAAAATACATGCAATATTAATTTTTTGCCAATGTCAGCAAATCCCCCCAAATTCAGAACAATTGCTTGTAGTACCCAGCATCGCTGCTCTGTCGTGTGTGTGGAGCTCGAGCATTTTTTGTCTTCAGTGCTGTGTTTACAGCACACATGGTGTGTGGGGCAGGGCTTCCCCAGCCATTTCTAGATAAGTTTCTAAATACTGGCAAACTCCAAAATCCGGGAGGTAAGTGGGCCTAACCATGCTGGATTTTTAAGGTTTTACTGTATTAATAATTTTTCTTCAACATATTAATAATTTTTCTCCACTTCCATTCAGCTATTTTCTTACCAGATATCAAGAGGCCTTTTAAGTGTTGCAGTCTGACTCGTGTAGCACAACACAAGTAGCTTTCTCTTAAAAGGATTCCATCAGATCTAATATGCCAGATTTCATTCATCAAAGGTTTCTAGACAGACATTTCATTCATGAGTGCTCCATTGTAACAATATGCACCATCGTGAGGTATTCAGCAGTAAAGTTCCAATACAACAACGTCATCCCTGAATAATGTTGACATACAAAGGGTAAGAATGGGATGTCCCTTATCATTTGAAACCCTTCACTATGATGGTGTTGACTATCCTGAGTTTTAATAAAAATGTAAATCTTCAAAACATATTCAGCTCCCCACACTGCTCCAAATGCATGCATTTGTGTTACAGTGAAATGCTTTGCCTGTAGTCGTTGGAGAAGCGACTTCATCATGTGAGAAATTTCTGTCAAATGGCAGCCATGGCCATCCCTGATAATCAATCTTCTGGTAAACAGTACACAATACTGTACAACACAATGTACAAGAGAAAGGAACGTGTACAATTATACATTATAATGTCACAAAAAGACTTCCATTTGATGTCACAAATATTTTTGCTTCCATCAACCTTATCACTTGTGTGAGGTCTGAATTTTGCTCTATTGTTTTGAAAGGAAAAGGAGAAAAGATTTGAGTTGCAGGGTCCTAACGTGATCCAGGCAACTTTTATCTCATCCAAACAACCCACACTTATCTTGGCTTGCTCTTTTTCAGACAATATACAAGGTAACACTGGACCACTGTGTTTCACATAGTATTTTAATCATGTCTATTATACTACCTTGATGAATTTTATATTTGTTCATATCCATTTAAGGAATTTAATTGATATAGCAAACTGCATTTGTAAAGAGTTAGTTACACAGCTATAATTGGATGACTGCATTTATTCTGATTTCCAGTCTCATTTAAGAGGTAAGATCTGTATCAGATGCTCTTGGGATATTTCCTTCAACAAAACTATTTTCAATGTAACTTCCTAAAATAAGAGCTTCATTCTTATTTGTTCTGTCCAATGCACTGATGTTATTGCAAAATCAGGTACCCCAAATATGCCACTTTACCTTACCAAACATAGGATTTGCATGCCTTTCCAAATTATAATCAAATGTCCTCACAATGCATCAATGACTTGAATAGGCCTATCATAAGAAGGTCAGGCAGGATATGTTCTGTGCCAGATTCATAATCACAGCAAAATCCTGTGTACTTTCCTTAATGGGTACCCATTCAACTGAATGCATATTTCAAGCTCCTGTACTAATGTGCATCACCTTACAATTGTTTGCCTTAAAACCCATCTGCCATTCCTTGCCCCATCTGTTTAACATTCATCTGAAGGGCATTTGACAAAAAGTGGTTACTTTAACTTTGTACAGATCTGTTATAGACATATTTGGCATATTACGTGTAATCTAGGCCATCTCTCTACCAAAGGTTATTGCTGCCTTGAAGGTGGTTCTGAGAAAAATAATGAGTCTAATTATGGACTTTTGATCCTTACATTATGAAGAGACTTACAAAAATAAACTTTTCATTAGAGCAATGCAGATCAAAAGCTCCTGCACAGCTTACAAAAATTGATTAAACAGACTTAAGCAGGTTATTATTTGAACTTGGAGCATAGAACCAGAAGATACAAGTACAGGTAGACCCCGCTTACCGAACGCCCAGTTACCGAAATTTCACTATAACGAGGGTTTGTATTTGTACCTCCTATGTGCTTAGCGAAGGCGGTGTTCGCTATAGCAAAAGTTTAAATCTTGCGCGCTTCTCGTCTCCCGGCCGCCCCCGCAACACACTGCTCAGATGGTAGAAGACTGAGGTCTCAGTCGACGAAGCTACATATACTTACTTCAGTATGCCACCAAAACGCCCATTAGCAACATCGCCAACCCCATAGAAGAAAAGGAAGTCCATCACGTTGGAAATGAAGATGGATCGAAGACCAGAACGAACGCCATTGCCCCCTCTCCGCTAGTATAATCCAAGACAAGGCCCGTACAGTATGGGAGGAACTTAAGCGGCAGGATGCTAGGCAACCACATGACGCTACTCGGAAAAAGCCAGCGGTTAGCAATGGGTGGCTTGATCGTTTTCGAAAGCGATAGAAGCTACATTCCATCAAAATGTGCAGGGAAGCTGCTAGTGCGGATGTTGCTGCTGTCGAACATTATCCAGATGAACTTAGAAAAATCATTAAGGAGGGAGGTTATACACTGCAACAAATTTTCAACTTCGATGAAACAGGGCTTAATTGGAAGAAGTTACCTGAGAAGATCTACATCTCCATCAATGAGAAATCAGCCCCTGCAAAGCTTACAACTGAAGAAATTCAGGATTTAATAAAGGGACAGCTAAGGCTGATGATTTATGTGAGGAGCTAAGATTCTTAGTTTGAACGTTTTGAAAACGTTATTTTTGAAAACAGACGAAGCAATTAATGTTTGCTAAGACAACGATCCTGAAATGGATCATAGCATTAAGGTTGCTCATGGCATCGAGCAAACTATTCATTGTTTCCAAGATTTGTATGAAGAAAAGAAAAACTGTCGACAGTCTTCTATTGACAGTTTAAGCCGTCATCATCCAAAGAACCAGTATCAAGTACATCCGCTGACTATACAGAACCTATTGCTTTCTCACCAGATTCTCCCGATTCTCCAGCCCCCTCCTCCTCCCCGTCCTCATTCAGCGACAATTATAACGAAGACCTCCTCCCTAGTCCTCATCTTACTACAGGAAGTACAGGAACTTATGTTTCGTTACTGTATTGTGTTAAAAATTTACTAAATAAAATACTATTCAGGTAAACAAAACAAACATTTTCATCTTGTATTCTTTCCCTTTAATCTTTTCATCCTGTAATTAAAGTATTGCAGACTTCAATTGCAGTTCTACCTACCTTATGCCTTTGCCGGTACACCGCAAATGTTAGCGCTGGGAACAAAACTGATTTTTTTCACATACGGAAACACAGTAGCGACCTCCTACCCGCTTAACAAAATTCTCGCTTTACGAAGAGTTTCGAAGTTCTAACCGCTTCGTTAAGCGGGGTCTACCTGTATTCATTAATAACACACAACAAATGTCAGAAGTGATGGACATTTAAAATAATAATCCTTGCATCGCATAGCACCTTATTTGGAAATATCTCAAAGCACTTCAAAGTTTTCTTTCAAGTGTAACATGTGCACAATAATGTTCCACAAACAATCATGAAATAAAACTTGCTTGTAATCTGGAGGATTGTTGGAAAGGATACTGGGAAAAACTCTTCTCTTTTCCAGTAGTGCCCTAGATATTTAATATCCAGCTGCAGACGGAACCTCAATTTAATGCCTCATCCAAAGTACAGTACCTCCAAAAGTGCATCAGCCTAGACTATGAGTTAAATTCCTGACATGGGGCTTCTGACTCGTAAGTAAGAGAGTACCAACAAAGTCAGGCTACCACCTGAGAAAGAGACCGAAGCATTGAATGTTATCGGGGTTACCACTGATAAAGAAATCTGATTTAGTATCTGGTTAAGAAAAAAATGTAATGAAGATATGCCCTAATGAAGACAATGTTCAGTAGAAAAACCATAAATCCTAACTAAGCTTCTGGGTTCAATGAAATGCCCCAGTGGGAAAACATGAGCAATGTAGAACTGGATAATCGATCATTTGGAGCCTGCTCTTAATTTCCTTTTAAAAGGGAAGGGCAAGGTGATACTTTCAAAACTGTAATGGATTGGAATAAGAAGTGACCCATGCAGTAAGCAGCTTGGTAAGGCAATCTGCTTTTCATTACATTTTGTGCATTCTTATAATCTTTGCATTTAATACAGTACCTATCAACAACTACAACTTGCATTTATGTAGCACCTGACAGTGGAGGAGCATGACACCAAGCTGGGCGAGGTGACAGTAGCCACGGTTAAAGAGGAAGGTGTTCAGGTGTGACCTGAAGATGGGAAAGGAAGCAGCAATGGCGGAGGGATAGAGAAAGAATGTTCCAGAGTTTCAGGGCTGAAAGCGCGGCCACTGAGGGTGGAACAAAGGGATGAAACGTCTAGAAGATGTGAAAAGTGCTATATCAAATGCAAGGATTATTAATATTATTATTATCATGAAGGATATGCTGGAGGCCGGAGTGAGTCGAGCAAGCAATAGTGGTATGCATGCCAGAGCATGAAGGGATTTGAAAACAATTGTGAGGATCTTGAAATTGATCTATTCGTCGATAGGGAGCCAGTTGAGCCTGGCTAGAACTGGTGTTATGGGAGAACGGAATTTAGCACTGGTGAGTATGTGGGCAGCAGAAGTTTGGATCAGATTAATTTTGTGGATGGGAGATCATTTGAATAATAGAGGTTGGATGTAGCAAACGCATGGCTGAGTGTTGTGTCTCGAGTAAGGTACAATTGGATGAGGGCAATGTGGTGGAGGAAGGCAGTACGAGTCAGGAACAGAATATGGTGAGGACTTTAAAGTATTTGAAGGTGAGGACGGCTTCTGTCTTGTCAACGTTCAATTGCAAGAAGTTTGCAGTCATCCAGGAACTGATGGCTGCTTGACAAGCTGACAGAACATTGGTGGACCTGGAATGGCAGTGGGAGAAGGAGAAGTAGATTTGTGTGTCATCAGTGTACAGGTGAGAGCTGATCCCATATCTGCGGATGACATCGCCGAGAAGGAGCATGTGGAAAAGATGTTGGGATGAGTCGCAAATTGCTTAAAATATTTAATATAATGTACTGTGTAGACAAATGCAGCAGAACTGTACAGTGGTGCTTAGGAAGAGGTGGGTGAAATTTTAATAGGCCGCAGAGATAGAGAGGAGCAAGATGGTGTGGACTGCTTTAAAGGTGAGGACAAGAATCTTGAACTCAAACCTCTGGAGGATGGGGAGCCACTGAAGCCAAGCATGGACGGTGTAATCAGCCCACAAAGCTTGTGGAGGGAAGAATTGAGAATCCAGCGAGCAGAAAGTTAGCATAGTCAAACCTGGACATAATGAAAGCATGGATAAGGGTCTTGGCCCGCGTCTGACACACTCCTCAGGCCACTGAAACCTTCATACGTGCATTCATCACCTTAAGGCTCGACTACGGAAACTCCCTGCTTGTCAGCCTCCCTAACTCTTCAATCTGCAAGCTGCAAATCATCCAAAACTCTGCAGCTCAAGTCCTCTCCCATACCAGGCTCTGTGACCTCATCATCCCCATCCTCACCCAGCACCACTGGCTCCTCATCCCTCAGAGGATAGAATTCAAAATTCTCGTCCTCACTTTCAAGGTCCTCCACAGGCTTGCCCTCTCCGACCTGCTAATCTCCTACCAACCTTCCACTCCTTCTGTTCAGCAGGCTCCGCCCTACGTCTCCTATCCGACCCACCCTACCATTGACGGCCAGCTTTCACCCTCTCTACCCCCACCCATTGGAACTCCGTCCCACAATCCCTTTACCTTCTTCCCTCCCTTGCTTCCATCAATGCACAACTCAAGACCCTACCTGTCTGCCCTCCCTCATCTTAACCCTATCCCACCCACGCTCGGGTTCCTGATTGTTTAGTAACTTGGGACATCTTTCCGACACTTTCCATTATTTTGTTGTTGGCAGCCTGAGTTGAGTGATCGTGGCAGAAGCGGGCAATGTTGGAGAGGTGAGGGAAGGCAGATGGGGTAATAATAATCCCGGAATTTGATATAGCGCCATATCACAGCTTTGAGACAGCTCAAAGCGGTTCACAGGATACACTATGAAGTGAATTGACTGAAGACTTGGCAAAATATAATGGAAATGGCAAAAGACAGTTGAGGGCTAAACAAGACAGACACCAAGACTCCATTCTGGCTTGAAGTGGAGAGTGCGTCCATGAACAGTGTAGTGTCAGCGCCTGAGGTGAGGAAGCACCTGAGGTGGTGAATCAAGCAGTCTTGTCAGCATTCAACTGTAGAAAATTGGTTCTCATCCAGGACTTGATGTATGACAATCTTTCTGGACAACAATGGTCCTGGAGTCGAGCGTGGAGGCAGAGAGAGAGATAAAAACACAAAATACTGCAAATGCTAGAAATCTGAAACAAAAGCAGAAGTCGTTGGGAACACTCAGCAGGTCAGGCAGCATATATGGAGAAAGGAAAAGTGAGTCAACATTTTGAGTCCACGGAGGGCCACGTCTGTTCTGACGAAGGGTTGTGGACCCGAAACATTGACTCACTTTCCTTTCTCCATAGATGCTGCCTGACCAGCTGAGTGTTCCCAGCAACTTCTGTTTTTGTTGCAGAGTAACAAAGTCGAGTATTGTCCGCATACATGTGGAAGTTATCTCTTTGTGTGATATCCCTGGGCAGGAACATATAAATATTAAAAAGGGGAGGACTGAGGACAGAGACCTGCAGAACACCACATGTGACAGTGCAAGGGCTTAGAGGGGAATTCATTGGCAGAAACAAAGCGGAGACAATGGGAAATGTAAGAACAGAACCAAGCATGGAGCTGAGGAGAGGCAGTGAGAAGAATAAAGTGGTCAACAATGTCAAAGGCAGCAGACAAATCAAGGAGACAAGCAAAGTGCGATCCAGAAATATAATTAGGATTCTCTTGTGTCTAGTGCAATAGTTTTCTGCACAGAAACGTAGTTTTATTATCCCCAAATAATGTCCTACACCATTTGTCTCATATTTTCAGTACAGATTAGTGCATCTGGTATCCTGGAGATCGAGAGATGAGAAATTACACAAATAGCTTAAGAATGAATAGTTATGTTTAATCAGCTTGGCTCAGTGGTAGCTCTCGCCTATGAGTCAAAAGGTTGTGGGTTCAAATCCCAAATCGGTATTGAATTCATGTTGTCTAAAACGTCACTTCAATGCAGTGTGTTGTATTGTCCGAGGTACAGTCCCTCGGATGAGATGTTAAACTGATGCCTGTCTCTTCAGGTGGACATTAAATATACCATGCCACTTTTCAAAGAGAAAGGAGTTGCTCCTGGAGTCTTGGCCAACAAATTAAAATTGGTCACATACTCCAGGGCCATTTGTGGTAAATTGCTGTGCACAAACTGGCTGCTGTGTTTTCCCATAAACTAAACAGTCAATCAATTTTTACAGGATATCCTGTAAAGCACATTGAGATACCTTGACGCACAATAAACGCAAAATCAATGCAAAGTTCATGATAATTATCATTGTAATTATTATTAATAATCATCAGCCTCTTTGGATACTCAGGGGGGGGAACAAAAACAGTATACATGGCTATGGGGAAAAGTGGGATTAAAAGATCTGCCATGGTCTAAACGGCGTCCTTTTGTTTCTGTTCAACACATCACTAACAATTGTCTGGAAGAATTGATTATTCACTTTGTGGCTGCATGTGAGGCCTGCTGTGGGCAAGCTGGCTAAGTGTTTGCCTAAATTACACAGTCTTTGCACTTGACAGCAATTATCTTTGAAGCGCTTTGAGGCATTTAGATAGAAAAGCGCTATTTTCAAATGCAAGAATTATAACTTGGAGAAATATCAACACATATCCAATTATCTCCAGCTTACCTCAAACTCGGCATGTCTGTGGATATCCTCTGCCCTTTGTCTGCTCAGGATAAACTCGGCTTCATTTGCTACCCTGACCAGATGGTCTTTCATGGTATGGCACAGCAGTCTAACCAAAAGAGAAACATCGATCTTAGACCAAAGCCTCCAGTCAAAAATATACCAGTAGAATGTATTGAATATTGACCATATAAAACATGCAAGTGAAACATTATGGATGCTTTCATATAAATGTGACCATCTGATTAAGGTAAGTCAACTTTTTTCACTGCAACACCATTCATGTTAAGATTTTGTTCTGCAGATGTGTTCAAGTACGTAACAATTTATACTTTATCAAATATTAACATTTCAAACATTAGTACAGTACATTGTTTTCATAACTTTTAAACATGAATATTATACATAGAACATCTGCAACAATGAGACAATGAATACATAATATGCATAATATAATATGCAGGCTTTGTGCAGGAAGCAACAACAGCAGTGACCCAACAACCTAGACTTAAACCCCATAATAGTCACGATTTACAATGCAAATTACAATACAAATTCACATTTTATAGCACCTTTCTCACCATTAAACACAACTTGATCATAAAGTTTATTTTTCTAAACATACTTGTGTTTATTAATTCAGCCATTTTTCTGACCTATGTTCCCGTTGAACTAAGATAATTATTTTAAAAAGATATTATCTGAGACAACGATGGGGGCAGAGGGTTAACAAAGTATGGATGAACTCAAAGAAATAAATATTTTCATGCATATAATATTGAACTGGTTTAAAACCAGCACGTCCCATCAACTGAAAGTGCAATGGTACCACAGAATTACTAACCTGTACAAAGTTCCACATGCTAAAGCAATCCTGCAATAGATTGCTCCTGGTCCCCTACATCTATGTTATGCAGACTGATAACTGCAGTAGGGATTTAGGCGACAGCCAAATCAATTGTGGTAAACTTTGCACACAGATTTTACAACTTAAACAACAACAACTTGCACTTATAAGGGGGAGAGGGGGCAAGGTGGAGGAATTGAGGGAGTGTTCCAGAGTTTTGGGGCGTAGCGGTTGAAAGCGTGACATCTGATGGAGGGGCAGAGAGTGCCAGGTACAAGCAGGAGCCCAGTGCCAGTCGAGCAGAAGCACCATCTGATGGATTGGGGAGTGATGAGGTCGGAGAGGTAGGGAGGTGCAAGGGAGCAAAGCAATTTCAACACAAGTATGAGGATCTTGAAGTCAATCTGTTTGATGATGGGAAGCCAGTGGAGCCTGACCAGAACAGGTGAGATGTAGGTATGGAGTTTGATCCGGGTCAGTATGTGGGCGGCAGATTTCTGAATGAGCTGGATCTTTTGAATAGTGGAGCTGTGTAGACCATGAGCAGTGTGCTGGGGTAATCCAGGCGGGAAGTAACAAACGTACATAAGAGGATTTCGGCAACATTTGGGCTAAGGTATGATCGGAGGCAAGCAATGTGGCGGAAGTGGAAGAAGGCAGTTCTGGTCAGACACTGGATGTGGGGGAGAGACAGCTGGGGGTCAAACCGGATGCCTAGATTGTGCCCTGGTTCAATGAGTCTGAGGAAATGCCCAGGGAGGTTGAGGAGTTCAGATCCACAGGAGTGAAGACAAGAGCCAAGGACTATGGGGTCTATCTTGTCCGCATTCAGCTGCAGGAAGTTTCCACTCATCCAGGCACTAATGTCTGCCAGACAAGAGAGAACATATAGATAAGGAAAAAAACAATGAAAGGATGGAGCCCTAGGGGACGGGAAGAGAATCAATATGCTGAGATAAAATTATGGTGGTTGGTTAAGTAGGTGTCTGGTTCAAACCATGCAAGTGTGTTCCCATTAAATTGGATGAGGTAGGAGAGGCGGTGGAGGAGGAGAGGAGGTGGAGGAAGATGGCTTGGTTGACTATGTCGAACGCAGCAGAGAGATCCAGGAGGATGAGGAGGCAGAGGGAGCCCTTGTCACAGATAAAGGACGTTACCTGCGGGGCATTTTACGCGTTTGTATCCCGAATATTTGGTTGTTTGGAAAACATTTCAATAGAAACAGAACTTCTTTCTCTTTAATAGGGAGATAGCAGCATTTTATATGAAGCTGAGATAGTAGACGCATTGGTGGATAATTGCAAACGCAAAACCTTCCAGATACTCAGACATGAGAGAATGTCTACACCACTACAAGAGCCATCGCCAAATATTCCCACTTTGTTTCTTTGAGGTGCATATTTAGGTGGGTCTTTGAACCCCAATAAAAATATGACCAGCACATATGTATGCTATATGAACTACATATAGTTCATGCTTGATATGTGGCATCACTTGTAGCAACAAAAAAAAATGATTTCACAGGATTTAGCTGTGGATGACTGAAGACGAGTCACTATTTTCCATTATGGCTTGCTTATGACAGCAAACATCTGATCACCAGCAAAACAGTAGCATGAATGCAGTACAAGTTCCTACAGCAACCTGTTCAATTTCCCTGAGGTCAAGTGTCAGCGCAGGAAAAATAGAACTTAGCAGTGAATGTAAAATAAATTTTATGAACATAATCAGTGCATGTTTCATGAAAAAATATTTGAAGTTGGAGCAAATATAATCCACCCAAGTGGGTGAAAACTAGTAATAACAAATCATTTAAAAAAAGGCAACTGAATTTAAAGCTGTGTGGCATTAGCAAAGTAATTGATTCATATAAATGCAGATTGCAGATAGAGCAATCCAACAAAATGCTTTTAGCATTGTCAACAATCAGTGCGTTAAAGATTAGTTAAATTCTTTAAGAGGTAAGATGGGTACAGATATTGTAGAAGATAAGAAAATTACTGGTTTATAGATTTTTCACAAATGTAAACAAATTACAGGTTCAGTAATTTTGGCCCCAGAATGAGACCAGTACCAACAACAACAACAACTTCGATTTATATAGCGCACTCCACGCCAGACGGCGTCTCAGAGCGCTTCACAATAGCGGATCCCAGGACCGAGCCAGGGGCAGGGGTAGAAAGGTGACTAAAGGTGCAGTCGAAGAGAAAGGTTTTCAGCTGGAACCTGAAACTGAGAAAAGAGGGGGCAAGACGAAGGTAGTGAGGAATGGAATTCCAGAGCCTCGGGGCATAGTGACTGAAGGCCCGGCCACCAAGGGTGGAGCGGAGGATTCAGGGGAAATGGAGGAGGCCAGACCCGGTGGAGCGAAGGCAATGGGAGCTGGTTTGAGGGAAGAGGAGGTCAGAGAGGTAGGGGGATGGAGGAGTGCAGGGATTTGAAAACAAGGGTGAGGATCTTGAAGTCGATCCTCTCGGGGATAAGGTGCCAGTGAAGTCTGGCAAGGACTGGGATAATGGGGGAGCGAAGTTTGGTGCGGGTGAGAATGCGGGTGGCAGAGTTTTGGATGAGTTGGATTTTATGGATTGTGGTGGAGGGGAGACCAACGAGGAGGGCATTTGAATAGTCCAGCCATGAGGTGTCGAAGGCGTCAACCAGGGTTTCAGCGGCTTTTGGGGTGAGGTATTGCCAGAGACGGGCGATCCTTTGGGAGGTGGAAGAAGACAGTGCTGGTGAGGGAATGGATGTGGGGGAGGAAGGACAGTTGGGGATCGAACCTGACGCCAAGGTTGCGAACGGGTTTGGAGAGTTTCAGGGGGAGATGGGGAAGGTGGAGGAGGTGAGAGCCATGTGAATGGAGACGTTGACGAGAGCCAAAGAGTATGGCCTCTGTCTTGTCAACATTCAGCTGCAAGAAATTTGCGCTCATCCATCTCCTGATGTCTAACAGGCAGGCTGACAGAACATCAGGGGATTGGGGGTCGCAAACTGAAGTGGAGAAATAGAGTTGGGTGTCATCCGCGTACATGTGGAAGTGTGCCCCATGTCTGCGGATGACATCCCCAAGAGGGAGGATATAGATGAGGACGGGGAGGGGCAAAGGATGGATCCCTGGGGTACCCTGGGTAAGAGCGGGAGGAAAAGCCGTTTGTGGAGATGTACTGCTGGCGGTTTGTGAGAGCCAGGCGAGTGCAGTCCCACTGAGGTGGATGACGGAGCAAAGTACGCACCATGAAAAAAGTTAACAACAGCAAAATTACATTTGTAGATCGCCTTTCTTGTCGGGAGGATGTCCCAAGGCGCTGAACAGTATGGCAGGGGGGTCAGGACGTTAGTGTTGGGATAGGAGGGTTAGGATGAGGGAGGGCCAGAGAGTCCTTTTGGAATGGGGTACTATCTATTCAGGGCAGGAGGCCAGTTCAATTATTGGAAATGTATGGATGGATTTGATTAATGTGTTTTTGCTTGATTACTCTTGAAGATCAGGGAGTATCCATGAAGAACTCACAACAGTTGGAGCAGGAAGCATTGTCCAAAATGCAATAGATTTTGAGGTGTCCATGGAAGGAGCACATTCAATGAACTCAATAGTTTCTCTTATTCTACATTACATGAAGTGCAATCAATTCTACCAAGGCAATGGAAGCTTATTGTGTCAACAGATTCAAGAGGGAATAAGATTGCAATGCAGCAAATAATTCAATTAATGGATATGAAAGATAGTGCAGCTTTATTTGCTATGCATGCAGAATTATGTTATGGGATTCCTGGAATACTTCTCAAATGAGAAGAAATGAACTTTGATGTTTCCATAAGTTACATCAGTTCCAACAAAGTTCTGCATCAGAGCAAAACTATATCAGAAAAAACTCAAAACTCTGAATACTTCAATTGAAAACAAAGTGTGCAATCAGAGCTTTTATGGTATGATAGAAGAGCAACATGTAGATGACTGGAGATAAGAAAACTGACCATTCCATTTACCTCATATATATCAAATTAGGTGCGAACTGACCACGGTAAAGGTGAAGGAAAGGAGTAAATTGACCACCCAAGGAGGTGGGAGTGCAGAAGTGGATAATTAATGGATATTTCATACCTGTTCAGTTGAGAAGACAGGAGGAAGAATATTGCCTGTGACAGTCTAACAACACCTTATGGTCTACTACACACACAAGCCACTTGAAATCTCAATGTCACATTCTCAGATACAAAATTTGAAACAAAATAAAAATAACTCTGGAAAGCTGCAAAAAGATAACATCCCCATTGTAACAAATGGATATTTAATGTCCAAGTTGAAATATTTAAATCCAAGTTGAAAACAAGTTTATTTTAAAACCTTTAATCCGCAGAAAGCAACAATAACAACAGTCCAAATTATAAAATTATGAAGGCATCCAATATATTCAGTTACTTTAACCACATTAACTTTGTGGAAGACCTTGAGGTGCCCCCTAAGCATAGAACACCTCAAACATTGATACCAGAGAAGTATTAGTTGGTTGGTAATTACTTACACTTCCACCTCACTAATTGATTTGTTAATGATTAACATCTAATCCAGATGGACCTTACCAACTCACTTACATGTGCATGGAATCCTTGTGTTATCTATGCTCATAAAACATTAATCAAGGGCCAAATTCAGAGCACCATTCTGTTACAGAGGTCAAAGTAGGTCAGGACCATGTAATGAGAAATAACAACAGGCTACCTCTTTCCAATGTAACTCAACACCCTTTTTACTTCACTGGCTCCTGGGATGGAGCCCAGAAGCAAAACTCCCCAGATTTTGTGAACAGTAGTTCTGCTGCTCTATGTGTTCTTTTTTAAAATAAATTTCCTGAAACTTTTAAGTTTAATCAATTTCTTTCCAAAACATCTATGATATACTTTCCTTCAAATATTTTTCTATATTCTGAACATAGAATTAAATCTATTACACTATCGGAGAAGATAGTTTATATCTCAAACCTTAAAAGAACAAAGCATTACAATTATTGCCAATTATCTAATATATATTTCACAATTAAGATCCCCAAATTATCCAACCGCAATTAAAACGATCCAAGTATTTTAAGTAATGCACACTAAAAAGTCATAATATCTACCCTATCATCGAAAAAAAAGCATAATTTCTTTAAGACTTATTGTAATGGTGTTATGACTTTTGGGGTTACTCTGTACATTTAGTGCACATCTAACATTGTCAACATAATCATTATTTAACATTTAGGATTTAAGTTGGATTAACACAGACTTGATAAATCAATTGAACATACTTCCCAAGTTTCTATAGTTTGCAAAATAATCGATGAACTGAAATCAAAGATCTTGAAATATGCAAATACATTTTTTAAACATTTCTGGCAATTCTGGGTACCTAATCTTGGAGAAAAACTACCCACAGAAAAACAAAAGAAAAAACACTATTACCTTCCTTCATTCACAAGTTCAATAAACGCAAGACCAGCATTCTTCTGAATCGAGTTCTGCCACTCCTGAAAGCAAAAATGAATTTAAAAATATAGAATAAATAGTCAGTTCACACATGAAAAGTAAGGAATAAAATCTAGCTACGATGTCATGCATTTGGCTTTGCAGCCTTAACCATCAATGCTGCCATCAATACCACTGACACTTGGTATAAAACCTTTACATGATAATTAGTGAAGATGGAAATTGCCGAAAGAGAGAAGGAAATCCATTTATCATGATATATATCAGCATTATCCACTTCGCACACAATTATTATGGAACACCCAAGTCTAAACAACTTCCAAATAAGCCACAGCTGAATCAAAGCTTAAGTGAGTTTTAATAGTTCTGGAAACAGCTTAATGGTCAACATCTTTCATGACCAATTTAATATTTCAACACTGTATGTACATGCATTACAAGAACAATAAAACAATCTGATATGCAGAGTGTATAAAGGTCTAGGGTATCCATGTCCCAGTGGTATTGAGAAAAACATGTTAAAAGCTTCAGAGTTGACCACTAATGCTGCTAAAGTGCCGGAAATCATATTTTAGCACTTCAAAGGAGATAGGCTGTAAGATGCAGTTAATATAGTCAATAAATTCATACCTATCACCAAACTATAAATTGATCTTATTCAGAGATGTTTTGACTCATTTATATCATAGTCAATCTATCTTACAGCATCAGATCAAGTACAGAAGTTTCTGCACTTAGAATAGGATGCAACTGTATCTTTGCAGTAACTGCAAAGATACAGTTGCATCCAAAGCTCACATTGCAAAAAAAAATTGCCCACCTCAACATTATTTGTTTTACATAGAAATAACTTGATAACTCAAATGTATGCTTGAAAGGTAATTTCTTCTGGTCAATGTCAAAGTATTACAAAGAAAACAATTATTGCATCAGATTTTGTAAAATTACTAAATGTTCTTTCTCAGCCATGCGCATCATAAATCATAGGTGTATTCTTCTGAAAGGAATCAACTGTCTGGTAAACATGATTTCTGAGGCAAAATACAAAATAATACCCGAACCTTGTTAATATTATAGCTTGAAGAATTTGTGCTCAAATCAGGATTACTTTATTAAGCTAAAGCAATGAAATATTCAATCACCACAAATTTTTTCAAGCCAAACATCTGTAAGTTACAGAAGGATCAGCCATAAAGTAAGTGCATAAATCAATGTATGACTGATTGCAGACAGGACAAAACTATCTGCCAGATCTGCAAGAATTGTTGGTTAGGTATTTTGTATCATGCCACATGATTCAGAGGAGTTTCCAAAGCACCCAATGGTATTCAGCATCTGTTAAAACACTACTTTTGATGTTATTATCGATTTTCATTACGCTTTCGATGCAATAAATCCTTCAATATTGTTTTGGCTTCTTCTCTATGAATTAAATGCAATAGATTGGGTCTGATACAAATCAATAAAGACAAATCTAATGACTTAAAGCCTCAGTAATCATATAAACTCATAGTTTTTGAATAAAGAAGGTATTTATCAGTTTAAAATGTACTTCATTATGCTGGATTTTGTTGTTGTTGGATTCAAACTTGGGTTACTTCTCTGGCTTCTCTGGTTACTTCATGAAAACTAAATTAAGTTTCTCTTCTTTTTCAGCCATAAGTATACTGAGTGCATCATTCTTATGTGGAATACCTCTACATTTCAGGACCTCATGCCAAATAAGTGTGGATAATGTGTTTAAGACCTATACAGCAATTTTGAGGGCAGTTGATAATAATAATAACAATAATCCTTGCATTTGATATAGTGCTTTTCACGTCTTCTAGACGTCTCAAAGCACTTCACAGAATATACTGTAAAGTGAATTGACTGTATATTTTTGGGCGAAACACAGCAGCCAATTGCGCATAGCAGTGTCCCACAAACAGCCATGGATTGAAGTGACTAATTTGTTATTATTTTTTTTTCTTGAGGGATTATTATCAGGCATGTGGAGCAAGGAAATTTGCCCAAGGTTTCATCTGTCGGGCATTGAACCCAGTCTCTCGCTTGTAAGACGAGTGCTCTAACCACTGAGCTACAGGACTCCACACACTACAGGATTGAGCTAGTTAGTCAATAACTAGGTTACTTGTTACCACCAACCCTCTAAACCAATGTCACAGCTATCACATCCTGCACAGCAAAAACAAAATAACATACTTTCACTGAATCACATCCTGTTTAATAACCCTTCAATTTAGAGCTCACTAATATAATAATCCTTGCATTTGATATAGCGCTTTTCACGTCTTCAAAGCGCTTCACAGAATATACTGTAAAGTGAATTGATAATTGAAATGTTAATGACAGATAACATTACAAACCCCAATGACCTGTTTCCACTCTGAGGCTCCTGTTGCACAGGAGTATTTGCTCAACAAGTGGGTTCAGAAGACAGATTGGTAAAATGTGCAGACACGTGGCAGATGACGTTTAATGTGGATAAATGCACAGTGATGCATCTTGGAAGGAAGAATGAGGAAAGGCAATGCAACAACAATAGCAAAAGTTACATTTATATAGCACCTTTCACAGCTAGATGGTAGAATCTTAAAGGGGTTGAAGGAACAGAGAGACCTGGGGGTTCATACAAGTAAACTTTGGCAGGACAGGTAGATACGGTTTTTTAAAAGCATACAGGATTACTAGGCTTTATAAATAGGAGTTTAGAATACAAAGTCAGGAAGATATGATGAACCTTTATAAAACTGGTTCAGCCTCAGCTAGAGTACTGTGTTCAGTTCCGGGCACCACACTTTAGGAAGGATGTCAAGGCATTGAAGATGATGCAAAGGAGATTTACCAGGATGGCACCAGTATGAGGGACTTCAGTTATCAGAAGTGGCTAGAGAAGCTAGGATTATTCTTCTTGGAGCAGAGAAGGTTAAGAGGAGACTAAATAAAAGTTTTCAAAATTATGAGGGGATTTGATAGGATAAAGAAGCAGAAACTATTTCCACTGGTGAGTGGATTGGTAACCTGAGGACACTGATCTAAAATAGTTGTTAAAAGAAATAGGTGAGGAGAAATTGTTTCACACAGCCAGTTGTTCGGATATGGAATGCATTGCCTGAAAGGATGGTGGAAGTCGTATCGATAACAACTTTTAAGAGAGGAGATAATTATTTGGGGAGGACAAGTTTGCAGGGGTATGGGTAGAGCACGGGGGAGTGGGATTGATTTGGACAGCTCTTTTTAAAGAGCAGGTACAGACACGATGGGCCAATGGCCTTCTTCTGTGCTGTTTAATTCAATGATAATACACTTATTGCAAAGCTGATTGTCTGTTATTTAGGTTGGTCCTTCTTTTACGGTCTGCCTCAAAATCTTCCTCTTTTGATGCTGCCTTCAGTCATCTCCACCCAGCCCCCACTCTTCCCCCCCACCCCACCCCCCCCCCCCCCCCCCACCCCACAACACTGCTGCAGACCAACAATTCCTATCCTCGGTTTCTGCCCACAGCCCAGGTACAAAGACAGTCCAGCGCCTTGGGACTTCCTCCCGCAGCAGGATTTAAACATAAATTTGTTGTTGGCCATGAGCAATGTAAACATTTTGGAAACAGTTATTTTAAAATGAGAATAAAAGTACTAGGCTATGACTCTTTAATTCAGAGAGGTTAATGCTACACATCAAAAAGTACCAATAATATCTCAGATCAATCTATTTTACTGAATCAACAGCTGATGCTGGAGCCATAAAGTGTGAATGATAATTGTTTTATGATATTCAGCCTCAGATGAACATATGTGGAGCCATATTACCATCCAATCAAATAGCTTAATATTCAATAAGCATCAACATAAATATTTCTAGAATGTTATCATTAAAGGATCATAAAAGTTTAGAACTTCAAAATCTGCAGTGCAAGAATTAGTAACAGTAAATTCTCACATTCCCAATTAGAAAAACTTACATTTGTATAGTGTCCTACATGCGGGGTAGCATCTCAGAGCACTTAACAGCGGTGAAGGTTGATGCTGAGCCAGAGACCAGGGGTTGGGGGTATGACCATAGGCATAGTCAAAGTGGAAGGTCTTCAGATACAATCTGAAGACGGGCAACAAGAGGGCAAGGCAAAAAATTGAGGCAAGGAGTTTCAGGACTAATTTTGAGGGACATTCAGGAGGCCGGAGCCAGTTGCTTGAATGGGAACAATAGAGGAGTGAGACGTGTGCAGGTTGGAGAGAAAGGGAATGGCAGCACTCTTCATGCTTGGGAATGAAGCAATTCAAACATGAGTACAGTAGAATTTATCCATGATTCAATGCACCGGCACTTCCGTATAACTGGCATACCAAAAAAAAAGTTCCCATTTGATAAACCGGAACTTATCCAAAACAATAGCAGTGGAGCAATTGTAAATGCATAAATAATAACATAATAACAGAATATTGTTAAAACTACTCTCTTACGCTTTTTACCTTCGCTGGTAGATGCTGCACTTGAAGCCATGATGCTGCGGTTGAGGTTTATAGTCCAGCGATTCTTTTTAAAATAGAGCGGGTGAAAAAAACTTTAAAGTCACACTAGCAGCAAGCCGATAACGCTAGTCGATAACCCACACTGTCGCGCAGGTGCAGTATTTCAGTTAGCCGCTGGTAGAGTCTAGGGCTTCGGCTTGTAGCTAGTAAAGTCGCGCAACTTTAAAATCGCACTGCTGTTTTTTTACCCACTTGGCTCCATTTAAAAAAGAATCGCTGATCTGTAAACTTCAATCAGTAAAGGTGAGAAGCGCAAGAGAGTAGTTTTAACAATAAGTACCATTATAATATTCTGTTATTATATGTTATTACTTAGTCTGGTGTGTATGGTGTGTGTTAACAGAACTTTAATGTTTTTGTAGTGAGTTTTCAGCCGCGGGACTCCCGAATATCTGGCAGGCGCTTTAACCAGCATTAGCCAGGTCCCGCGGGTGCCGGATAAACGGGCTTCTACTGTATAAGGATCTTAAAATCAATCCATTCTACAACAGGGAGCCAGGGAACCTGGCAAGGACTGAGGTGATAGGAGACTTTGCTGAGGGTGAGGGTTCTGGCAGTTTTGATTTGATTCAATTTATTTGATAAAATGAGCAGTTTGCTAGTCATCACGTGAAGCAAAAATAAAGCAATTCAGAGCATTTGAACAAAACTCTGGTGTTTCTGAAGATAATTTATGGTGTACTTACTGAAAAGTCAGCCTTTGAATTCAGACAATTGGCTTTCCAAGTGAAAGTGTGCAGAAATAATCAAATGGGGTCCCTAGATATTAAATCATACCATCATTGCAAAGGCCACTGCTGCCACTCTAAAAAATGTACCATAAAAGAACTTCTTCAAGAAAATCTTTGTAATTAGTGTGTACAATTATACAGAAGTTCAGTGATGCAAGGCTGGAAATTAATTTCCCTCTCAATAAAGTAGAACAACGTCTCTTGAAAGTTACTTGAAAAGGAATGCCTAGAATGAAAGGCCAACGACTAAATCAACTTCATGGGTAGCAAGTTGGATTTACATTTCTTTAACAAAATACCTTCAATTGCAATATGTATCACATCTAAATTTCACTATTTATCAAATAAAACTCACTATGGGAGAGCAGGATATTCTGTACAATAAAGTCTTCTTCAGGATACAAGTAAAGAATGGATAAGCCTATTGGATATCAGCAATATAATCAACTACAAGGATACTTCACTCCATGCTTGTTTGTCAGATGTTCTGTGCATAAATTGGCTGCTGCATTGGTCCATAAAACACAGTCACTCCATATATCCTGTGTACATCCTGTGAATAGCTTTAAGATATCATCATGATGTGAAAGGTACCATAACAACTGTAATCATTATTATACTTATTTACTGTACTGCATTATGTATTTTGAGCACAATACTTGCTTAGATATTTTTTGCCTCCTTACATGCCCTTCCTCGTCCTCTGCCAAACACCATTCAATGGCAAAAGGAGAAAGGCTCAATACAATCCAATTCTGTATTCAGCAACTAAGAAGTACATGAAAATTTATTTAAAAAACAGCTTGATCCAATAATGGTAGGATGGGTGTTCAACATGGATAAGAAATGGGTCAAAGGTTCTTCATCCAAACCAATCCTGATGAATGGAAACTGATCATTTCTCTGTTGCTTTGAGAGATTATCTTGAACCTTCCCATATAAATCTATAATAATATTAAGAATAGTCCGTAGATTTTGTATAGTGTCTATCATATCAGGAGGACATCCCAAAGCACTTTACAGCATATTCTGTAAAGGACAGGGACTGTTTTATTGGTGAACTCAACAGCCAATTTTGCACACTGCAGTGTCCCACAAATGAAGTGATTTATTAATAGGCATTGGCCTGCTGCATGACTTCTGCCCTGCCTGCTCCACCATCAGTGGTCAAGCCTTCTGCCTGTCAGACCCCCCACCCTTTGCAAATTCATTCTGGAGCCCCTCTGCTTTGCATCCTCCCTTCAAGGCCTGTCTCAAGACCTTCCTTATCAACTGTGCCTTCGATCACCTTTCCTGCGCAGCCATTCTGCCCTTCACCTTTTGTTTCCATCCCCCAGATTGGGTACAAAGGATTCACTGTTCAGCATCTCGGAATGTCCTCCTGACATGAAAGGCTCTCTGCAAGTCCAATTTCTTGTTGCTGGTTGTTTTATTATATATTTATTTAAAAGTGATTAGCTGGACCAAATTCAGATATTGATATAATAACATAGATGCAAATCACCCATGGCATTGTGCCCAATGCACACAGCATTACCATCAAGCTTATATGCAATTGAGGATTCTTCAGTACAAACTCGAGATTTATATAAATTTATTTTCCAACTGCAACTTTGTATATTGTATCCTAAATTAACATAAAGCCTTGTGCCTTCAGTTTCACTGAATTATCAAACATTCAACCCAAAAGTCTGACTGGTGCTTTAATAAATCCCAAATGGAGTATAAAGCTTTATTGTTGGATTCAAGCAACTTTAATAATCTAATCCTGCCATGGTAAACTCTTTTATAGGAATCCATAAAAGGTTATCTAAGAGAGAACATTTCACATACCATTTATGAAAACTGAGATACAGAATCTCCATGTTAAAGAAATAAACGAATAGCTGTACATCTAGGAGAGAAATGAATGACACATCATTTTTACCTTAATGGTCACCACTGTACCTAATGTTGAAAGCCATAGTGATGAAAGGTAAATTTGGCAAACCTCTATTGGTCAGCTTGGATCTGCTGGTAGTACTTACGTCTCAAGTCAGAAGATTTTGGATTCAAGCACCACATCATTGCTTTGAATTGATTTATCAACACTTCACCATTGTTGGTCAGACAATCAGCATCTCTGCCCCCACAATCCCTCTGCCTCACTCTATTGCCTCCTTGGCTCCTTCAAATCCAGTCTAACAACCTTCTTCTTCAACCATGCTTTTGACATCCCTCTCATCCCCACCCCGTACCTCTTCTGACCCCAACTCCCAGCTCGGGTTAAAAAAACCCTGACTGTCCAGCACCCCGGGATGTCTTTCCAACGTGAAGGATGCTATGTGAATGTAATTTGATGTTGAACCAACACACAGTCTCGGCTGACATTACAATACTTTGCCGGGGCAACACTGCACTGGAGATGCCATCTTTCAAATGAGACATTAAACCAAGATCCTGCCTGTTCAAATGGACTTTAAACATCACTATTAATGATTATGGCATGGTTCAAAAAAAGAAAAGGTGCCACATCAAATGGCAACAACAATAACAACTTGGATTTATATTGCGCCCTCCATGCCAGACTGCATCTCACAGCGCTTCACAAAGCGGATCCCGGGGCTGAGCCAGGGGGAAGGGAAAAACAGTACCCATTGCCTCGCTCCACTGCGTCTGGGCTCCTCCTTGTTCCCCAAATCCTCCATTGATATGCGGCCATGCCTTCAGCCACTATGCCCCAAAACTCCCTTTGCCTCGCCCCCTCCTTTCCTATTTTCAAGTCGCGCCTGAAGACTTTTCTTTTCTACCGTGCTTTGTATTATTTATTATCTGAAGGTAGCTAAGACCACCTTAAAGAAGATAGTTTTGCTAGTCTTTGCAAATATAACGATTCCCTTTCTTTGGCCAGTTATAGGTAAGCTGAGCTGCTCAGCATGCTTATTCTAGCCAAACATGTTTTTGCTCCTTTAGTCGGTACAAAGATCAGGACAAGTCCAGCCACTAAAAATGATTTTCTGTACTAGTTCATACAAAATTGCTGTTGCTTGAGTTCTGATAATCTTGTGTAGAACTCAGGACAAACTGGGCTATTTTTTAGGCAGTCTGGTCCATTACAGCATTCATTCTGACTAGGGTCCGTCGATATGGAAATTTTCCGATATCGATATATCGGCGGGCTCATATCGATATATACCAATATATCAATATTTCTGGAGTTTTTTTATACTGCACATGCGCGCATTCGGGGGTGCGCGCGCATTCGAAGGTGCGCACGCATTCGGAGGTACATGCTCATTCAGGGACGTGCACGCATTCGGAGGTATGCGCGCATTCCGGTGTGCGCGCGCATTCTGGTGTGCGCGTGCATTCCGTGCTCGAGGCCCAGGAGGTTTGCAATGCCGGCGATAAGGTAAACTGGAAAAGATTGCATTATACCGATAATACCGATTTATCGCCGGAAACGATAAACCGATATTTAAGATATACCGATATATTTTTGATACCGAATTTTTTGATATATCGATATCTTTTAAATTCCGATATCGGCATATCGATATGAAAAATTATTTCGATATAACTGATATAAAAAATTATATCGATATAACCGATATATTGCCGGACACTATTTTTGACATTACAGAACCGCTTTAGGTTTCAAAAGCAAAATCTCAAAAATGAGCAATCTGCCTCCAAGTAATTTGTTTTACATAGCAGAAATGAGTTCCCCTACACCAATTGGTCATATCTGTTAACACAATGATATTAACAGGTAATTTTTAGTTCAAATGTATTTCTACCTAAGCGGATATTAAGCAATTTAGCAACCTATGGAAGTAAAGTCAATGCAGCTTTAATAAGAACAAAATTAGCACCATGAAAGCTCATGTTTAAGAAAACCCATTACAATTAAAAACACATCTGCCTATCCTCAAACCGTCCATTAATTTGCTCAGATTATTTGCTCTATGTTATTTTAACAACACGAGTCATCAGGCTACACAGTTTGGTGTCATCAGCAAATTTGATATCACAAGAAGTGCACTCCTCCATATTATTTACGAATGTTGTAAACCGCAGGGGAACCCAGAACAGACCCCGTTAAACTTTACTTGTAACTGCCTCGGGGCACAGACATGTTCATTAATAATGATGACCTTCTGCTTCGTATTATTGGGTCAATTGGAAGATACCCCAATGCCATTAACTACATTCACCATTGAAAAGCTTCACATGCTCAATAAGTGAGTGCTTCTGAAAATTAAAACAAATTATTTTCATAAGGTATCATTACACTTAATAAAATTCCAGTACATGAGTGGGGCAGACATGGTCTATCCTTGTAAAACAATGTTGACTACTCACTCCTCACAACTTCAGGTGAGCGTTCCCCCCACTACCACTAACAATGTAACGTAATCCTTCTATTCGGGTTGCATTCCTTTTCTAAGGTCAGGTTCACATCCAGAGTAACACTGGCTTAAGATATTTTTATTGCCTCCAACTTCAAACTTTGGTTTTATTAGTTGGGAATAAAGGAAGCATCAACTATTTGTTGCATAGAATATAATTCAAGACTCATAAGTTTATGTGGATGTCCTCCAACTTGTTCCAAGCTGGGTTCCTCATCAGCCATTTGACAAATATCTGCGTTTTCGGCCAAATATCCAGCACGCGCTTTAACCGGCATTGTCCAGGTCCCGAGGGTGCCGGATAAACAGGCTTTTACTGTACTATAATGTAGAGGTTTTGACTTTGGACCTGCAGTGTGATCCCATCCCTAAGATATCTCTTTTTCATTCAAGTAGTTATCTGAATATATCAACAACAATTAGATTTATAGAGCGCCTTTCATGTCGGGAGTACGTCCCAAGATGCTGGAATGTGTTATTACCTTGTTTTTTGGTATACTGATTTTGCATGTGTGTGTGTATAAGTGTTTGACTATTAAATAGACAGTCTCATGATTGACTTCATGAGACTGTCTCAAAACTGCTTTATCAGATTGTATTTGGAATACAATTTATTAAGCACAAAAACAACCTAGATACGATACTGTGAAGTATCGTACAGTGAAGAAACGACCAACTGAACTATCAGACAGAACCTTGATTTTAACATCTCATCTGAATAACAGCCCTTCCAACTGCACTGGAGTGTCAGCCTAGATGACGTGACTTAAATATCCCTGAAAGTGCATCCTTCCAACTTTTAATTCAGAGATGCAAGTGCTTCCAACTGAACCAGCTTGTGAATACTGCATTCTACAAAATTAACCCATCCATTTAAAAGTAATTTAAATGTAAAACTTGCTAATGTAAATAAATATCTCACTGTAATTCTAAAATCAATAACTGATGGACTGGTTACTGCAGTGGGTTAGCACACCATCCCTTTACCTTTGAAATCTAAATCAAGGATGAAAGGCAACTCTTGCTGTCAGCGATAACTATAAAATGCTAAATTAATTGTGCCATTTTCAATCCAGCTACTTATGAACACAGATGTGTAACTCAAAACAATTCAGTACTCATACTCAAGATGACTGCTGTAGAAAATAGAAATATTTACACTGATGAAGATGCTTTCTGAGGTGAATGCTAAGAGAACTCTATTCTGCATTTATTACAGTATACATTATAGTGATGTCCTCTTGATGTGAAAGGCGCTAAACAAATGTAATTTCTTGTTGATCTACAAGTGCTCGACAAACACTAACCAGATTATGAAACCCACTCAATTTTCCATAACTGTTATCCTCTACCTTTGCAAAAAAAAGGTTAAAAAAGTCAAGATAGATAATTTAATACTTTTACTATTAAAATATAAAAACACATTTTTTTATAACAAAAGTTTTATGTCCTTTGTTCTTCCCTTCCTCCAATTCCCACCCATCAGTTAACTCTTGCAGCAGAAATAACTGACGACCACTGGAAGTTGCCTGGCTGCATAAGTCAAGTTCTTTTAGTGATCAATATAAAGGGTTTGGTTTCACTGTGGGTGATAAAAGTTATTCTGTCCTACTCTCAGCTACAAGCTTATGACAGATGATCATCATTAAACCCTCTCCAGTCTTGAGGCTGTGTAAATGTGTCCTATTAGTCCATGGTCAGTCTGTTTGACAACTCTAGCCCTCAAGACAAATGGCAGCTGCTGCCCTGAGAGGTCTGAAGTCAAGTCAATAGGGAATCTCAAGCCTGACTGGGAGAACCGATGCCTGTTCATTAAAGATCGCTCCAGGGAAAACGTGCATGTAACCATTAGCACTATTAAAAAGAGCTAATTATTTTTTATTTATTTTAGAAGGCATCTACTACTCTAAATTGAAATGTTTCCTCAATTGAGGAAGCTAGGCTGTTCTTAGTTTGTTGCACTAAATATTGGCCATTTTCAAAACTGAATATTAAAATGAAAAAGATAACTCATTTGAAACACTAGTAATAGCTTCAGGAGTCTAAGCCAATACAGGATAAGCCAATAATAATATACACTTGGATTTATTTCAATATCAAGCAGAGTACCAAAGATTGTTTAGTATTCATCTTTGCTATTATAATCAAGTGTGATTAGATACACTCGGAATGTTACATTTTAGGTTGCCTTAATTTAGCTTAACCAGTTTGCCTTATTAAATGTAGCACATTTCATGCATAAAAAACCCCATCAAAATGCTTCCCAAATACAGAATAGGGGCCCATGCAGGGTGGAAAAAAAGGGTTGGGTAGTAGGAGGGAGGTGATTAAAGGTACAGTCAAAAAAGTGGGTTTTAATAAGGGATTTGAAGGTGGAAATGGAGGATGTTAGTGGGATTTAGGAAGACACACCTAGAGTTTGGATATGTTTTATATCCCCAATCACCTCACTCTACATTGTGCTTGTGGAGGTGTGTGCTGCTACAAAAATGTCAATAAAATATTTGAGAAAGGTTTAGGGTGCATTGGGGCTGCAGTGCTTATAATCTTAATGCTCAAATTGCATTTGTATAACAATTTTCATGTCTAGAGGACGCCCCTAAAACACTGGATAGTCAGGGATTTGGACCTGAGCTGGGAGTCAAGATCAGGGAAGGGTAAGGGCAGGAAGGTGCCTGAGAGGCTCGGTCGAAGAGGATGGTTTTTCCATTACTATTTTCCATCCTGAATTAACCTAAAATTATTTACTTTTTTCTTTCCATACAAACACTAAGTTTTGCTTTCTATAAATATTAATGCACACAAACAGAATGATTTATCTGGCTATCTACCAAATTTAACTATAGCAAAATAAAATGGCCTTCACGTGATTTTCAAACATGGTTGAGCTCTGGTAAACTTGAGGATTCTTGGAACATGTAAAAAACTATCAAGCGACATTTCAAGTGAGTGTTTAAAGTTAACTGAATACCAATTAAACTGCAGTTGTTGCTCGAGGTTCTACTGAAAACAGGACAATCCCCTGCTGTTTAATTGTGACTGGTCCTTTCAGTGTGGATCCTAGTTTTAATAACTCAAAAACATGCTTATGGGGACAGGATTAGTGGCTGGCGCCAATCTACTCGAGTTTGGCAAATTCCTATGCTTCATAATGCAACTTAAACAATGTCCTCTCTTTTTGTCATAGCAGTAAATCTGAGGTCCAATATCAAGATTCAGCAGGTTTAAGTGATAAACATTCAACACCAAAACAAATTACATTTTTCACCCAAATAACTAGAATTTCTTACCTTGAGTCATCCAAAGCTAAATGTATAATGAATGACAGCTTTACAAACACTGCTTATTTGGGAGATTAGCCTAACCTATATGGCAACATAAGTAATGCAAAAGTACATGAATATGCTTCAAATTTAAACAACTAATCAGACAATTCTAAATTTTAGACCTGTAGGAAATTATAAAGTCCCACCAAAAAATTACAAGGAGACAAATTAAAGTATACTTTAATAAGACTTTGGCCTCATTCCTGTTCTGAGTTCAGCCTTGCTCCAAAGCTCCAGTCAGCAGGGAACTAAAAGAATTAAGTGGCAGTTGATATTACTTTGCTTTTGATTTATCCATCACTAAGAATATTGCACATAAATAGGTTATGATAACAGCATGCTGTTATCCTTGAGACCAGACGACTCGGCAAGTTGCTGGCTCGCCATGTGTCACACTGAAGCCATCAGAAACAGCGCCCATCTCCTAATTATTCAGCACTAAAAGCATTCTGTATTTTTAAGATGGAGTTGCCCGACATAGGCACCATCACAAATGAATAAATATGCACATTTCTATTCCAAACTTTTATTGAATAATGTCTGGAATATTAAGTGAGTTACTCTTCAAGCTTTAAGAGCTAATTTCAAAAGTTTTCTACACAGATCAACAGAATAAATAATATCTATATTATTCATTTGTTTACCTAAGAGCTTATAGAATATACCAGCATCTTTCAAATGGTCTCAGGAAATAAAATCTCTCACAATCATACTGATCCTTTAAAGCTTAAACATTGGTATTGGGTACTCTTTCAGTAGAAGGTTACGTTTGTGCCCTCAAATACTCTGTGTTCTTGTCCTCGAGATCACAAGGGCATCAAAAAGCCAAGTGCTCGAATAAGTCAAAGCTGTTCTCCCTTCTACAATAGAAGACGAACCATCTGCTAGAGTTAATATATGCTTGGATTATCAGTATTAAGTGATTATGTTGCTATGTGTTATTGCTATATCTGATAGAAAAATCCTTTCATGCCTGAAGTACTTACACATTACACAAAACATTTCTCCATTTTCTAGTACGTTTAAAGGCATAATAATCATTTTCTTTGCACAATTTGTAATTCATTCAGCACTTTTCAAAACAAGACATTTCCCTTCTCAGTACCTCTAAACATGACTTCAACAAATTACGGCTGTACGTTGCTGATATAATCTCAGGCCTTTGCCATAGTTGCTTTCAGCTAGTCACAAGGAGGAACAGAGTTGATGTTTGATGGTTTTCCTTCTTCAGGGGAAGCGCTTTACCTCAATTTGGCACTTCCCTCAAAATTCTGCTTGACAATGGAAATTCTTCTGGTGGTGAATCAGAGGAGAATGTGCACCCAAAATTCTGTGCTGGATTTTCCACATTTGTTTACTGTTTTACAATTTCTTCCACAGT
This sequence comes from Hydrolagus colliei, assembly GCA_035084275.1. Taxonomy (NCBI): domain Eukaryota; kingdom Metazoa; phylum Chordata; class Chondrichthyes; order Chimaeriformes; family Chimaeridae; genus Hydrolagus; species Hydrolagus colliei. Next base: position 72,561,399 of record CM068742.1, read on the forward strand.
TACGTTTCTGAAAACTATCTTCATAACCTCATAAGATCAGGGGATGGTTTGATCATCTAAAATAAAGGGCAATATTTTTGCTACTAAATCAAATTCCTCTTAGTAATGATTCTTTATATTTTCTAAAAAATCCCCAGCAAAGCATAAATTGCAAGGAATTATTTTCAGTCAGGCTGAAATATTTATACTGCATAAAATTTTCTCCACCTTTTCAAACACCATTGACTGAAAGGAAAGGATTTTATTGTAACAGCCAGAACAACTAAACATGCTGGATTCCTGAAATCATTTCTCTATTGGGACAGCACTTAAATTTTAAAAGGTTCATTTTAATTAAAATGAAGGCTCACCATATGTATTTAAGGTCAGATAATTCTTTCTGCAAATCAGGACCCAGGCTGCAAACATTTTTTCCCTTCCCAAAGGATCTGCTTCAGTTCACTGAATAAGAATTTAAAGCCTGAGTGGTCAAAAACATTAAAAAATAGATTAATCCTATTTTCCACCTGGTAAGATCCCCAATGTTGCCATGAAATGCCTACTGCAGACTAACGGCATGAGTGGACTCCTTTATGGCCGATGTCAATGTTGCTCACCAACTAGATAGTATGAAGCACAATACTTTAGTTTGGGGTTGATCCATTTTCCTCGCTCTCTCTTGAACTAACACACTTTAAGAAAAAGCACTCCAATTAGTTAGTTGTCAGCCAAGGAAATTAAAATTGTATTAATTTTCACAAAAGACACATTTTGCACAAAGATGGAAATAAGTCGGGGAAGGCAAGGGAAATTCCTTTTTTAAGCAAATTACTTCAGCATTTGTTTTACCATGGGTCGGGTCCAGCGGTAATGCTCATAGTCACTGATGTAGAATAAATGAGCATCAGAAATTAAGACTACATTATTAACAAACCAATCCAACCCAAATATTTATGGAATATCTTCACAGCCTGGTTTGTGTACTTTAATTTAGGTTCTAAAATATACTCATGAGTTAAAGAACAACTAACACTCGCAGTATACAAGAGTCATTTTGTTGTTGATGTTAAAAGATTATTGAGAAAAAAAAGGTGGGGGGAGGGGTGGAAGAGAGCTAGGAGGGGAGGAAGAAAGTTGAGAGGACAGCAGAAGGCACAATCGAAGAGTAGGGTCTTGAGACCGGCCTTGAAGGAGGCAAAGGAGTCAAATAAAATACTGGTACACCATAATATGAATAGTATGTACTCTATTTTCACCCATAAATGTATAATCATTCACTTTATAGTATATTCTGTGAAGCTCCTTGAGACATCTAAAAGACGTGAAAAGCTCTACATCAAATGCAAGGACTATTATTATTATTTATTTTAGTATGTAATTCATCTCAAGTCACCCACATTTGAATCATTCCCACATTTCTATGCCTGTTCATCCACCAAAAAGTAATTTCAGTTGCTAAGTGCTTCTGTTCCATCAAATTGTACCCTCTAATTGCTGAACAAAAAAGTGACTACAGAATTAGTTCTCGAAAATCAAGTAGAAAGTCTGCAGGAATTATCAACAAATATCTTGCAAGAAATGAAAAGTAACAGTACCAGGTTGCTGGTACTCCATGCTCCTCATTCATTGGTGTGAATCAACCAACGTAGGGAGGCTACACAATGTGAGTTGGCCACTGGATCTGATGGGCATTACAATCAAATGGCCAACGCACATCATCACCCATCATCAAAACTTGTCCATTAATAACATCCACTGGGCAAGGTACCCAACATCACAGTTTTGACAACATTTTATATTTTAATATAATGGAATCTGCTTTAGATGGACGCATCAGAGCAGGGGGTTTTGTCTGAATTATCTGTCCTCAGTAAACACAGATTCTACCTTTCTCTTCTCTCCCCACTCAGTAGAGTGTATCCTCTACTAAACGCCTCATCCCTCCTATTGCCATTCACATTGGACCAATTACCTCAGGGCCACTAGTAATTGGTCCCCTCCTTGTCTGCTGGATGCAGTCACTACTGTCCACACCCCTCCCCCCTCCCCCTAACTGATTGACCACTTGTCTGTTACCAATCACAATTTGAGTCCTCCCACCTCCATCCTGGAGTTGCTCATGGCTGAATGAAGATACAGAAGACACGAGCGAGTACATTCAGGAGCAACCTGCGCAGCATTTCGTATGGAATATCTGGATTTTTGTCCGAATTAACAGGCATATTTAAAACAGGTGAAAATACAAATTAATCAGAACCGGGTGTTTCACTCAGTATCTGGGGTTAACTGGCATCCGCTAAAGCGGATTCCACATTATTTATTAAAAACATAAATCTTTACAATTAATATTGTGCTTTTATATCAGAAATATGTCTCAAAGCGCTTAACAGTATTTAGCTTAAGTGTAGTGACTATTTATTTTCAGGCAACCACGGTAGTCAATTTGTGTATGGTAATATACCACAAATAGAATGACAGATTTTATCTGGGGGATTATCAAACCAGAACACACACAAAAATTTCTTTCTCTTTTTCGAAAAGTTATTTTGACATCCACTTGAAAAAGCAGACAGGACCTTGGTCTAATGTCCAATCTGAAGGACAGCACTCACAACAATACAGCACACACCCCCAGCACTGCATTGATGCGTCATTCGAGACTACGAGTTGAAAGTCCCAACAAAATGGCAATTGCAAGATTACTAAAATTGAGATTACTATCATTCCGTGTATAATTCCTTCCAGTACATTAGCAATATTTGAATCCATGTACAACCAAAGGTTACATATATGTTTTTTAAATAAATATAAATTACTGAACTGATTTCACATTTGGTGTTTTAAAATCCTGCTTTGATACAATTTCAATGCTCAAAAGCATTCCAGAATAGTACTAATACAGGTCAATCTCAATATTGTTGAATTCAAGGACAACAACAACAACAACAACTTAAACTTATAAAGCGCCTTTCACGTCGGGAGGACGTCCCAAGGCGCTGCACAGGAGGCGTGTGACCCGAGCTGGGAGGAGAGTGTTTGGGAAGGGATGAAACACGTAGGGGAGGTCGAAAAATTCGGGGGGGAGCAAAAGGCACAATCGAAGAGGAAAGTCTTCAAACTGGCCTTGAAAGAGGAAAGGGAAGAAACAAGGCGGAGGGATAGGGGGATGGAATTCCACAGGGTGGGAGCGGAGAAGCTGAAAGCCCAGCCTCCGATGGTGGGGTGGTTCAGGCGGGGGACTTGGAGCAGGCCAAGACCTGCTGAACGGAGGGTCCGGGTGGGCTTATAGTGGGAAAGTAAATTGGTTAAGTAGGGAGAGGCAAGGCCGTGTAAGGCCTTGAAGGTGAGGACGAGGATCTTGAACTCGATCCTATGGAGGATGGGGAGCCAGTGGAGACGGGCGAGGGTGGGGGTTATGTGGTCGCGGAAGCGGGTGCAGGATAGTACACGGGCTGCAGAGTTTTGGATGACCCTGTGAATGGAGGAACTGGGGAGGCCGACGAGGAGAGAGTTTCCGTAGGACTACAGAGTAATACATTAAAGCCTCCACTGCTTTTACCTCAACTCCCCTACAATGGTGCTATTACACCAGACCAGTGTCAAAAACAAAAGTAATGACTAGTTTAATAAAGCATTACACACAAATTTCCAGAGTTGGTTCATGCACAGCCCGGCAATCATCATTTACAGTTGACACTCTAATTCTAATCAAATTGTAAAATGGGTAAAAACAAGGTTAAAGAAAAAACTATTTCAAAATCCCTAATACAACACCAAGTTTACTGCAACAACAAAATTACATTGTTATAGCGCCTTTCACGTCAAGAGGATGTCCCAAGGCGCTGGACAGTATTTCAGACCAGAGCTAGGGTTGGGATCGGGGAGGGTGGAGGGAAAGGAGGAGATTTGGGGTGACAGGTGGGACCGTCAAAGTGGAGGGTTTTGACACGGGACTTGAAAGGAGGTTAGGGAGTGGACAAGGCAGGTGGGTCAGGGTACATAGAACAGGCTGCAGCTCGCTGAGCCACTGCCTTACCCCTCAAGCTGCTGAAACCCTTGTCCACACATTCATCATATCAAGGCTCGACTGTGGAATCTCCCTCCTCGTTAGTCTTCCCGGCTCTTCACTTCACAAGCTGCAGATCATCAAGAACTCTGCAGCTCGTGTCCTCTCCCACACCAAGCTCCGCGACCACATCACTCCCACCCTCGCCCGGCTCCATTGGCTCCCCATCCCCCAGAGGATCGAATTCAAGATCCTCGTCCTCACTTTCAAAGCCATTTACGGCCTTGCCCCCTCCTATCTCTCCGACCTGCTGACTCTCTATGAACCTGCCCGTCCCCTCAGCGGACTCCAGTCTGTTCCATCTCCCCCGCTCGACCCGCCCTACCATTGGTGGGCGGGCGTTCAGCCTCTCTGCCCCCACACTCTGGAACTTCATCCCACAGTACCTTCACGGCCACTCTCAAGACTCTCCTCTTTGATTGTGCCTTCTGCCGCCGTCCGAACTCTCTCCCTCACGTCACCCCTACCCTGTCTCTCCCCGTTCTCAGGTCCCGATCTGACTGTACAGCGCCTTGGGACGTCCTCCCGACATGAAGAGCACTCTATAAATATTATTTTGTTGTTGTTGGAAGGGGATTAGGAGGTCTCAAATGTAGGGTGGGTCAAGGCCTTGGAGGGTTTTGAAGGCGAGGACCAGGATCTTGAATTGAATCCTCTGGGTGATAGGGAGGCAATGGAGTCGGGAGAGAATGGGGGAGATGGGGTGACAGAACTTGGAGTGGTGGAGGACGGGCTGCAGAGTTCTGGATGATCTGCAGCCTATGGAGGGAGTTATTGGGAAGGCCAACAAGCGTAGTTGAGCCTAGATGTGATGAAGGCCTGAATGAGAATTTCAGCGGCCTGAGGGGTGAGGTAGTAGCAGAGTCGGGCAATGTTGCAGAGTTAAGGGAAGGCAGAGTGGGTAATGACTTAGATGTGGGGGGAGCAAAAACAGTACTGTAAGTACCACAACTGTATTAACAATCATTCACTGTTCTATGAATATTAACACATAAATCCACGAAAAAGACAAATATATGCAACATATTTAATTATCTAAATCTCAGCACATAACCCTTCCTATTATACAGAAAAGAGACTCATCTGAGGCAGCATCTAGTCTGTCTGGAACCAAGCACTTTCAACTACTTTTTCAATGTACTGTGTCCATTTCTGATAAATGAGAAAAGAATAGATGGCCTGGCAGAAGGCTCAGACAATAACATGTGATTTACAGGACATGAATGCAGCTACTATAAGATTTATCTGACAGCCCTCTCTGATAGTGGACTGTTCAGTATCCGATGGAATGATTTCTGGTCTGGAAAATCTGCTACTGAGTAGCCATACACATTATTTATTTATTAGATGTTTTGGGTTGAAACCATTTTTAAATGATGCACATCGGAACATGCAACAATAAATTCAGCTTTAAAACTGGAATTGAGGTAGTGTTATTGGAATATATGTCAGACTGAATTAGTACTAGGATGCAGAACATTGAAAAAGTACCCTTGAATGCCATGATAATATATTTTAAAAATTACTCTAATAAGCTCAGATATTTGAGAGAACACAAACTAGATGGTAAGAATTCACTAGATAATAATAATCCTTGCATTTGATATAGCACTTTTCAAGTCTTCTAGAATCTCAAAACACTTCACAAAATATACTGTGAAATGAATTGACTGTATATTTTGGGTGAAACGCAGCACATATCACTTCCACCATGGTAACATACAAAAACATTTTAGTGAATAAGATTACAAAGTTAAAGGTACATCATCCTCACACTAGATTTACAAATCATATTTACTAGTTAGCATTTGAACCAGGTTTAAATAGCAGAATATGTATTACCCAATGCCACTTTGTATGGGATAAGATAGGAAAATGCCCTTCCAAGCAGAAACTACATTAAAGGCACTCTACACTTCTGTTCCTGCATGTTTATTTTTCAAGAACATAGTACATTTAGTTCTAATAATAATCATACTTGCATTTGATTATAGTGCTTTTCACATTCTTCTAGACTTCTCAAAGCGCTTCACAGAATATACTGTAAAGTGAATTAACTGCATATATACAGTAAAAGCCCGTTTATCCATGATCCGATCAACTGGATTGTGTGACCACCGCCCAGGGCAATTCCCCATTCCAGCAATCGCAAGTATGCTCACATTGCGCATGCGCACAATATTAAACCTACAAACTCTGGGTTTTTACCGATCAGTTAAAAAAAAATTGTTTTACCGATCATTTTACCAAGTGTGCTGGAATCTTTATTGGTAAGTATCCATACAATATTCTGTTACTCTTTAGTATATTTTTTATATGGTATGTTTTAAAATAAGTGAATTTTTGGTGTTGGATTTTCGGCAACTTGCCGTCCGATTATCCGACAGTCAAGTCGACCCCCCAGAGGGTGCCGGATAAATGGGCTTTTACTATATATATATATATATATATATATATATATATATATATATATTGCCTCCATTTATATAGGGAGGCAAAATGTGCCAGCCAATTGCGCACAGCAGTGTCCCACAAACAGCTATGGATTGAAGTGACCAATTTATTATTGGGGGGTTTTCTTGAGGGATCAAGCATGTGGAGCAAGAAAACATGCCCAGGGTTTCGACTGCCGAGCTTCCAACCCGGGTTCTCACATGTGAGGCGAGTGCTCTAAGCGCTGAGCTATAAGACTCTACAAGGTTGCAGAGTTTTCTCATTCAAGGTGAAGTTATGAAGGTGCCGGACAGGAAGGAGCTGTACATTATTTTTGAAGCATTAATGTTTCAAAACACAAAAATAATTGTACACTTTAAATTAAAACTAATATTCATCACACTTTAAATTCTGTCATCTTAAAAATCAACACAATTGCTACATATCCCACCATAGGTTTTTCAATGATATATTAAACAACTCTTTTACAAAGGATAATAATATTAATATTAATAATTATTATTAATATTATTAATATTATTATTAAAGGATGACAATGAAAAAGGCCATTTAGCTCCAATAGAAACATTTTAAAATGAAACACATTCTTACAATTTCACATTTTGTATGAGAATAAAAATGGTTCAAAGGCAAAGTTTCTCCACAAATCAATTCAACAGAATAAAGACATTTTATGTATCCTAAACTAGTCCAGTTTAAAATTTGCAACTTCCTTAGAATATGTGGATCCTTAGCCGAAGTCAATTTTTGAGGATTCAATTTGTAGCATCCAAATCTTATGATACATTTTAATGCAAAATGTCTATGAAGAATTCTCTGCCATTATACATAGAAGCTATCCTGCTTTGTAAACTTAACAATTAGTCATCTTTAGAAAGATATTTGGCTCAATTTTTAACAATAGACAGCACACGTTAGAAGCCATCAAGCTGAGAACACTAATCTTTGCGTGATTAAAAACATGATTTCTTGACCTTAGCTTTTGATCTTTGACTTTCATCCCACTCCATCTACCGTACAAAATTAATTAAGATTTTAGAGGGAGAATATCACATCCCACTCCATCTCCCTCCTAAAATTAATCAACATCAAATTCTATCCGATCTCAACATCCTAGAAGAGTCTAGTTGAAATCTTATCCCAGGTCTCTTAAGTTTTCATGTCAGCAAGGTCTGTCCTTTTCATAACAAAGGAAATTGCTTTTGTGACCCTGACCTTTCATTTTAGATAATGCAAAATTGTAGCTGAACAAGTATCCTATCTTTAGGTTTAAAAACCGAGCTTTGTAGCATATTTCATAACTTCAAATATAATGCATTTCTCAACTGATATCTAAATCTTTCCATCCTCTGTGAAATATAATGAACCCATAAGAGCAATCTTTACGCCCTCTATGTGATTAGAGTAGCATTAAACACCTCTGACGTTTATGACAAATTGACTTTGTAATCTATTTGACTTTGTAATCTATTTATATAGCCCATGTTCATTGTTCTATTTTTCTTTCTCATACAGTCAAGTATAAAAAATATGTATTTTCCAAAAATCAATTGTAAGGTTTTGGAAAATTAAAATCATTATTATATACTTTAAACAAATCAGGCTGACCTGCTTCAATACTAGAATTTTTTATTTTTAAAAAAATTATAGGTTTGTATAGGTGTAACTGGTTAAACATGTGAAAAATTCTGTTGATGCAAAATGTTGCAATCCTCTCAAAGCTCACAGTAAACTTGAGGTCATGTGCCAAACCCATTTTGGTCTGTTATTTCAAGTTTGACAATCTAATCCACAAGGTCTAGTTCAGCATCCTATTGTTATGGAAATATCCAGCAAAAAGTGCAACTGTACCAGAATTTGTATCCTTCACCGGCCATTATGCTGCAAAATGTTACCATTGCAAGCACAGGTTTTTTTTAGTACAGCTTTAGCACAAATATTATTTCATCTAGCAATACAAATAACAAATTTATTTTCTTTTAAATTGAGGCTGAATGGATTGAACAATGATTTCACATTATGCAATAATAAACCATGTTTAACAACTTTTAGCGTGTATGTTGTGGGGGAGGGGAACAAAAAGAGTTTACCTATTTTTATTTATTCCTAAGGTCAGTCTCTTTGTCTAGTCCTCCAGTCCCTCCCCAGTCCTATCGTCCATTCAGAGGTTGAAGCACTTCCAGAATGCATTGTTATGCTTACCATTTCATTTTGAGATCCATTAAGTGTGATATTCTGAAGTAAATGTGCTTATTGCACTATATTGACAACACATAGCATTGATTTTTCACACCTTCTATGATTCTTTCATTTATATTCATGACCTATCCATCAGCACAGCCTAAATAAATTTGGCAACATACCCACTAAAATGAATAAATCGATGCAAAGAAACATTAATGATGCATTATCCTTATTTGTCAGCCAAGTAAACCTTTAGGTTATAAATGAAGGTCAAAGGCTTTGAAAAGGGTCAGAACCCATGACCTCTGAAGCCTCATCCTCACCAGTTACAGCCTTTGTTTTATTCATGATCTCAAAAGTAATGTGTTGAAAACGTCTGAACACCTACAAATTAATTATTTCCCAGTTAACACAAAGAACAGCAATTGTTCTGCTTCGCCAAAAGCACAGGGACATATGACAATTATGCATTGAATTCAGGTTGCTACAATCTGTACACGTCACAAGGCAAACCCAATCTTGTCATACCCCAGCAGCTAAATCTGTTCTATGTTATTCTTCAATAATCTTTAAATACCATAAGCAAACTCATTAAGTGAATAGGCAATGTTCTATAATTTATTTTAAATAAAACTAGTCAGAAATTGCTGCCCAATTTCTTGCAAGTTTAATTATAAGTAAATAGTGTCTGAAATAACATTTTATATTATTGTTCAATGCTAAAATTGTAGAAATGTTTTAAAAATGTACTACATTTATGTTTCTATAACGTACTAAATTTTAGCATTGAGCAAATCATATATAGAATATGTCAACACAGGAGATCGCAATATGGGCTATGAATGTACTAATAAGTATTTGGGAGAGAACAGCTTTTACAGAAATAAATTTAAGAATAAATTTCAAATTATGTCGCTAGAATATAATTTGGGTTTTTGATTTTTGTTCACTTATTTGTATTTAAATGAAATGATTTTTTTAAAATGCAAGGTGTAATGTCAATAACACAAATTTATAGCGTTTCTTGATAAGACTTACCTGAGAACACAGTAACATGACCAACTCCACAACAGAACTGCTAGACTTCATGCAGACCAAACCTAAAACGGCAGAAAAAAATTTAATCAAAAAAATACAAAAGGTTACAAATACCATCTTTGATACAATACATCCACAAGTCAAACTCAAACTCGGGCAATACATCACTTCAGACTACTCTTAACCCTTACCAGCGGAGAATCATCCTGAATGGACAATGCACTATTTCTATATTTTATGCATTAACTTTGAATACTTCAGATGAATTGCTCCAAAGCTGAACAGCATGTGTATTTAATCTATAAGGTCAAAACAGTCAGATGAACTAAACAAAACTAGACAAACAAATTAATTTGCAACCCCATTTTGCAACCGTTCATTTGGTTACAGGATTATCACTTATTTCAATAATGAATCCATTATGTATCAATACATTGTCTTATTATCTATTGATGTGAAGTTTACATTGCAAGTACCTGTACATGCTTTTTAGCCAAGGTATTACAATGGTTACAAGTTTATTGCATTCACTTTAAAGGGAGACAAAGGCAATTAGCAGAAACTAGCAAGTGAACAGCGCTACATAAAACACCAAAGCGTGCAAGCAGCAATATATCAGATGCTGACACTGCACCGCACAGCTGTCTTATATAAGGAGTCTATTTTTTTCTGCTTACCATACCATTCCAATGACAAGGATTCTTCAGGTGACTGATCACTGCTCTCTACACTAGCACCATAAATGATAATGGATTACGCTGGATTGTTATTGGTGCTTAATAAACCGGCCTGATACATATCTGCTTTAGGTGGTAGGTCATTGTGAAATGCTGCTGCTAACTTTTTTTTAAATCAATTCAGCATAACACCATTCCAATAATCTTCGCTTCAACTATAACCCTTACTATAAAGCATTTATTTTTAAATCATGTGGAAGGCCGAATGATACATTCATCTAAAACTGAGGCTCAAGAGTTTTGTACATACTATAAATTGTAATCTACAATTTGTAAATTAATAATCAATTTGAAATGGTAACAGAAAAGTATTCCTTGATCAATCATTGAAGAGCCACCCAGTACAATTATCATATTGAAAATCCCATACATTACATATGATCATTTTGAGTTCATTCTAAAGAAGGCTGGTAAATAGATTTTGTATAACATTTGAAAATGGCAAGACTTATCAAACTTGCCCTCAGAAATTCTGATTGAGTTTTGGATCACTCAGTACAATCTCACCATTTCCCCCCAAAAATGCACTTAACCTTGAAAAATACAGGTTTTAAAAACAATCCAGCTTTATATTTTAAAATCAATGAATTGTTTGTTCCTCCAACTTAAAGGGAGGCAAAGCTCTCCAGAACTACGTGTGATCTCTAACAATATATCCAATTGGCTACAAAGCATTTTATAAATATTGCAACTATTTATATTTTAAAAACCGATTATTATGCTAGATAGTATCCACTTGATCTTCAATTAAAATAAAATGTTACTATTAACTACATGCTTGCATGTTCTATTGCTGCTCCAAATGTGTACAACATATGTCATATTGATCCACAATATCTACATCTAGCTCTCCATACCACACAGGTTATTATGTATGCAGAAAGGGGAAATGGCTTATGACCTTTGCTTTCTCCGTTACTCTCTCCCTTCAGCCCTCCAGCTATCAATCAAGTTTCCATTTTGTTTCATGGCAGCAGACATCCCAAACACTCTTATTAGTACTTTGACCCTTGACTTTCTTTCTGTAAACCTAGCAGAACCAAAAGTGCTTTTTAAAAAAGGCACTTGCTACTTTATGAGTTTCATGGGATTACAATGGGCTTTATGAATACGGAGATGACAAGGCTCAACTTCATTGTTTCCTAATCACTTCCTTTTGCATAGTGATCAAGCAAAGTTAATATGTTATGAGAGAGAAACCACTAAACTAGTATAAACAATTAAATGGAGGCTTACTTAAAAATATAGTGGTCAAAAGCAAAATTAATCCCCTATCTAAGAATTTTTTTTAGGAACATGTCAGTTGAAATCCTAACGCAGTTTAACCAGATGAAAGTTCAGAGTTCATAGTTATCTTGCAAAACCAATACATTTCCCATGACGCAATATATAGATGGGTGGGGGGGGGGGGGGGGGAGGTGGAATGTGGGGAGAGAGGGAGAGAAAAGAGAAGAATGGAGGAAAGAAACAAATGTTAAGAATCCATCATATTAAGGAGATCACAAATATTGTTTTTATGTTTTCACAGTACATCAGTGATGGGAAATGAATGTACTGAATATCAGTATCAAGCACTTCCATGTTAAGAAAAGCACAGCCAAGTACAAAATCCAACCACTTTTACTTTGCCAAAAAGCAACCTCCATTTAGGACAGCATTTACTACCACCATCCACCAAGCTGGCAGCACTGGCGAGTGAATTTAATGTAGAGTCAAGCAGTGATGTACTGTAAACTTGCATCCACTGCAAATTAAGCTGCAATTATCCAGGAAGAAGAATGAGAGGAAATATACATGAAATAGTACAATATTAAATGGGTGCAAGACCAGAGGGACCTGAGGGTAATTATAAATGTATATAAAAGCAAAAGGTGTAATGCTAAATCATTTAACTGCATGTGAAGAGTTGCATACTGTTTTGGACACTTTCTATTGCTTCAGAACAATTAAATGGTAATTTAAAACGTTGTCCTACTACCAAAAAACAATATCACAGGAAAACATATGGAAGAATTGCATAATTAGTGCCCCTGTATAATAATTGTGGTGCAAGCCTCAGGCATTTTTCATTCTACCTTCTACCTAGGCACTCAACAAAAGTTGGGTCAAAATGTATAAATTGTACAACCATGGTAAGGTTTTAGACCCCATCAAAAAAAAGTCTATCCCACAAAAGTTTAGATCTCCCTCCAAAAGAAGTAATGTCAATCCAAAACACTGCACGATACCCGATACCAATCCGATACCTCAATTTTTAAAAAATCACTTCTTGTACCTGTTTAAAACCTGGTCTAAAAACCATTAAAAAAAAACGACAACGCCTAAAATTAAAACAAATCCCTCTTTGCTACTTGTTCCTAATGGCTGGGACCTATCCCCGAGGAAACCTCTTTCTTCCAGATCTAGAGTGGGGGAAGACACCTGGCTCCTGAAGGATTTGCTGCTGTGCTCTATCACAAAGTCTCTCCTAGCATCAAATTGATGAGCAACTACAGCGCTGCAAAGGGTTTCCTGCCCTTAGTGAAGTTATGCCCTATCTAGAGAGGGATGAAGGCCACAATCATACATAAAGGGGTGAGAGGAGGAAAATGACCTATTTCACTTGAGGTATAAAAAAACTGCTGTGTGTGTTAATTTCAATATTTGTATGGATTAGCACTTAAATGCAAAGCAAGATGGATGGGCATTACCAGAGAATGGGTGATTGAGTGAATATTTCAGATGGAAAAAGCAGATGAGCAAATGTGATTGTGTAAGAGTTAAAATGCAGAAGAAATCAAATATCACATCGAAGGAAGATATATCGAATAGACAACGAAATAGAGTGTGAGTGACTGAGCGTGAAAGAGGGAAGAATGTAATGTGAGTGAAGAGAGAATGCAAAGAGCAAGTGAATGTGACAGACTGTTGGAAGAGACAAAAAGGGAAACACATACAGAGAAAAGCTAAAGACACAGAGCAAAATGCAGAAACAACACAAAGAAAACAATCTGAATGCAAAAGGATAGGGATAGAAAGGAGACAGAAACTGGAAGCAAAGGACTAGATGTCCCAGTGCATTGGGATGTCCTCCCGACATGAAAGGCGCTATATAAACGTAATTTTGAATTGTATTATACACAAATAGGAGACAGAGAAAGTGTACCTCCATTTTCCAATAGGGAATAGGGTTTCTCGCATTGCCCAGCCTGGGATTGGCCACTTCACTAATTTACCCACCAAAGTATGTTTGTTTTTAAAATGACAAAATTGTTTCAATTGCTTTGGTCCACACATGGTTATTGACTGGAACATAGCTCTTCAAAAGTCACTCCACTCAGTCCCTAGTGTCATTCCACTGCCACATGTGGTTGTAGTTTATGATTTAAGAGGTGGTTAACAAAAATAGGGTGGGGAGGGGCCGAGGAGAATTGAATTGCATTTTTTAACCAATACGATAAATGTTTTCAATCAGGCTAAACTAAAAACAATCACCCCTCTTTCTACTGTAAAGATAGGTCATTAACCAAAAATGATGGCAGTTTTACCCTTTCTGGGAGCGTAATCTCAGAGCATAAAAACTGCTCACAGTTCACCACCAAGCAGTACTCTCAGTCACAGTTCACGCTTACCAGAAATAAAAAGGTTTGACTTGTAATGGGAGTGAATTATCTTCTAAGACTCCAAATTGCATAGTACTGCCGATAGAAAAAACTGAGCTTCACTCTACATGTGACTTGCACAATGCTTAACTTGGATGTGTTAATGCTGCCACTGGTTATTAAAAGTGAGTAAGTGTAACATTCCACAGCACTGACATCCATTCAGCTTTTTAAAAAATGGGAAATTCACTTTAAGGAGAAAAGTGGAATATGGGGAAATGTAGGTGGGTGGGGGGGGGGGGGGGGGGCAGTGGAAGAAGTAAAGAAAATATCCATCCTACAAAACTATACCTTATATTTGCTTTCAATCGTTAAAGCACGTCAAATAGTTTGTATACTACATGGATAATAATCATTGCATTCATATAGCATCTTATCTCAACTGTTCTTTAATGTTAGGGGAAACTTACTTGTACCCTCAATGAGCAGCTCTTGACCATGACTCCCGAGAAGAGTGCGAGAAAGAAAAGGTGCAAAGTCCACAAAAATCTCCCTCAGAAGAGGTGCAGTCTTTTCAAGTGCACGTTCAAGTCTTGCTGTGATACTGAACAGATTTTTTTTTAAAAGAAGGGAAGTTAATTTACATTGTAAACCACTTGCGATGTAACATCAATTTAAAGGTTAAAAAAACTAATCTTAAATTATTTCATTAAGATATGATTTGGAGGTAGAGATTTTATTGCAATTCATTTAATAAGATATTGCTCCCTACCAAGTGTTTACTAAATGCAGCAGAAAGACGCCATCATATCAAATATATTACAGCCTAATTTTATACAGTAACAATCAAGTTTCAATAAACACATTTGAAATTCTTTTCATAAGATCAAATGAAAAAATCCCTTTAATACTGCCAATAAAAAGGGTGAAGTAAAAAATTGCAACACAAAAAATATTTACAAGAAGATAATAAAAGTTATTACCTCATATTTGCAGCCGAGTCCTCTGGCATTGGGGACACTGTTTGAACAGATGGCAGTTTAGAGTTGGAAGGTCCGCCACCTAAGAGAATTCATTTGGGAAGTTTACTGACAAAAATCAATCCCACGCTGCTTTTTATTCAATAACTTTGGTATATGGTCTCTTAAAAAATGAAGAGCATTATTTGTTCAGAATTAATAGATGGGTGATATTTATTCTTCCATTACAGCAGAAAAGATGGAAAGTTAGAATGCTCTGATCTGCTATCGCACATGAAAGACGCTTATACGTTTATATTGAAAATACGCGAATGTCAACATGGGTAAGGGAAACAATAAAATGTATATATGAGCTTAATCAAAAAGGGATATGTATTAGAACATCCGAAATGTTTAACAAAAACGGCTGTATTTTTCCTGGAACAAAAATAAATATATGCACTTTACAAAATTTACAGAGGAAGAAAGGTGAATGCACCATTGCATAGCATACTTGGAATCTTACATGATCAGAAATCATGGAGTATCAGAACATTACAACAAATTTACATTGGTAGAGAGCGTTTCATGTTGGCAGGACGTGCCAAGGCACTGAACAGTCAGGGGACATTATTGACACAACATTTTGTGTCTTCACCACCTTTCACCCCTTCCTAGTCATTCACCAGTTGCGGGGTTTTATTTTACACTCTATTATCCCAACAACACTTTTAGGCAAACATAAAATAAAATAAACATCCTTAAAAATGTATTTTTTGGTGAGGGAAGCTAAATAATGTGCAACAATTTTGAAAGTGAGCAGCAATGAGTATTTGTGAACGCAGTAGCACAGTAATAGTAATGCTTGCATTTGATATAGCGTCTTATCACGTCTTTGAGATGTCTCAAAGCTCTTCACAGGATATACTGTAAAGTGAATTGACCGTACATTTTAGGGACAACATTCAGCAGCCAAATGCGCAAAGCTCTCAGCAATAGCCTAGAGAAGGAGAGGTTGGCTGAAGGGAAGAACGACCACCAAGAAAATGTTTAGCAGCCATAACCATTTTACAGTGAGGGTTTATGAAGAGCTGAGAAACTTTAGGGAAGTATAAATTCCGAGGGCATTCTACAATTCTATCAGTTTCTCCGCAGCTCCAGAATATTACTAGCTCTGAATGTAGCGCATATGATTTTGATACTTAAAAGAACATTGAATAATAAGATACTGTGATCCCTTCACTTTGTTCCCTCAACTGGCCAATCATTTTCAATAGTTCAATAGTTTAAACTATTTTCATGCTAGTTGATTTACATAAATATATCCTTCAAATATTCTCGGGGAAGAGTTTGTAAGTTCAAATATATAACAACAACAGCAACTTCGATTTATATAGTGCCCTCCATGCCGGACAGGTCTCAGAGCCCTTTGGGGATCAGTTTGTAAGAACAATGCACTGATTTTTCTTGAAATTCCCATTCCACCAGAAGCATGTGTGATGAAATTAAAATAAAAAATTCTTTTGCAGATACACAATGTTTAAACTGGCCACTTGGGAAACAAAAGCTTTCATTAGTTCAGGCCTGGAAGAGGTAATGAAATGAAATTTGAAATGTGGTGATACATTTCTATAGAAACCAGTTGAAACTCTTATTGTACATCAAGCCAGCTTTAAGAAAAGCACATAGCGCCATTAAGTACCAAAAAGTATAGGATATCAAAAATCTCGACTCTGTATATGTTTATGTATTCTCAGGTTTGGTTTAAAAAATACTACACTGACAAACAATTGTATCTTGTTGTTAGATAAGAAGCAAAATAAAACACAGCTGGGTCATTAATATTGCTTTCCATAACTTAGAAACTGATATCAGGTGTGTGTGTGTTTATAGAGGATCCATCTTCGGATTTTATAAAGCATGAATTTCTAAAAACAATTAGGCTATTCAATTATTTTGAAGCTTCAACAACAACAAAATTACATTTGTATGGCGCCTTTCACAGCGGGAGGGAGGATTTTTCAAGGCCATATTATACTTGCTGCATTACACCACAATTATTAGCACACAAGTCTGACCAATATAAACTGCGGGCATTGATTTAACAATTTGAGGTTCCTTGGGACGTCCTCCCAAAGTGAAAGGCCCTATACAAATGTAATTTGGTATTAAAAATAAAACTGATGTCTAATGAGAAGAGGATTCATAAAGTTGTAACCCTAACCCTAATGTAATAAGGAATGCCCTAAAAGTTGTGATAACTACCCTATTATCTGAAACAATATACATATCATCTTTGCGTTGAGATTTTAGTTGTTTCGTCCACAAATACGCAGTTAATTCACTTTACAGTATATTCTGTGAAGCGCTTTGAGACATCTAGAAGACTGAAAAATGCTACATCAAATGCAAGGATTATTATTATTATGTTTGTAATGGTATGGTGACTTTTTGATCACCCTACCAAAAGGAATTGATTATTGAAATGAAAACAATTTAAGATATGCAAGCAAGATGTGTAGAGTGATCGAGTCACACAAGGTTTTTATAAAAAGCAATTAGTAGTATTGGTATTTGGGAGGGAAGCAATATAAAAAATTGTTATCTTATTGCAAAATTATAACAAATTATATGAAGTGACAGTGAACTGGTTCAAAACAAATACCCATGTTCCATTCATGAAATTAAATCATACTTAAAATATCCAGACAGATTGAAGCAAAACAAGTAAACACTGCTAAATGCAGTAGCTCCATCAAACATGTACAACTAAATTGGCTTATCTACCATTAATCCTTTACTGATAAACTGGCTCCTTCTGAATGACAGTTTTACAGACACTCATGGAGACTTGAAAGAAAACACAAATAGGTCATCTGTCTAGAATCCTCCTCAAGAAAGTCCATTGTTTATACAAATTCATCCGGGACTAATCTAGTAATAGCGCCACTGCCCAGGGATAAAAACAGGGAGCAAATTTAGCCATTTGTGTTTGCTATGAGAACATTAGGATAATTGTCATAGGTCTGTTTAATGTCAAAAGGTTTTAGAGAACTATGCAGATATCAAAACATATCACACTGAGAGAAATGCAGTGTATATTTAAATGTTAGGACTATGAACTAGAAAAATAATTTTTGAAACCTAAAATGTTAACTTTCACCCACAATTGCACCTACAGTATTTAACAGTATATTCTTTGAAGTGCTTTATGGCATCTCAAAGGATAAAGTGCTACATTAAACAGAAGATTTATTATTAACTTACCTGGATATACCTGATACAGGCGAAGCAAAAGGTGATATTTACTTACTAACCTGGGAACAAGAGACCATGGGGAGGTGAGGCCGTACCTCCCAAGGAATGTGCTTACATGCATTTCCTTCAGGACAATGGTGTGCATGGGACGTTAATGATTGGGGGGGATTGGAGGGGAAGCAATGCAAAAATGTTTGGGAACTGCTGGGCTAAACTGACCTCCAACAAAGCAGTGCATGGGTGTAAAAAAGAGAAGGGAGTTTATCTCAGGAGTCCTGGCCACAAATATTGGTCATTCACTTTATTGCTGGATGTGGAGCATTGCTATTCAGAAACTGGATGCCGTGTTTACTCACAAAAACAGTCAATCCACTTTATAGTATATTTTGTAAAGGACGTCCTCCTGACGTGAAAGGAACTTGATGTAAGGATTATTATTATTTCATCAGGAAAACATCCTGCAGACTGGGTACCTGAATTGTGGGGAGGTGGGGGGAGGGATAAAAGAGAGTAAATATATTTACTCAGCATAGGTGGAGTCTTTAAATCTGAAAATGTTTAGTTTAGGAAAATAATCCACACAAAAACTTTTACAAAAATGGTTCAGTTGAAGAAGGTCCTTTCGCCCATTTGATCTTCTCCTTCCAAAACACCCTCCATGCAGCGTTAAGCTGTTTTTCAAACAAGTCCAGCATCCTGGCCTTAACCATCTTTTCCAGTAACCTGCTCCAGTCATCAATTACTCCAGGTGTTCAGAGGGGTCTTCTTGGAACTGAACTGGCTCCAAGGTGACCAGCTTGGCAATGGAATGTCCGAATCAAGACAGTCCTCTGTGGCTGTCTTGGTAGTCCAGTTCCTGAGCCAAACGAGACTGTAGTATTCCGGGGCACTGCTGATGACAGCACAGCCTGTAGGACCTGGAAGGGCACACCAGCCACTGGGGAAGGGATTCTTCTCAGCTCCTGTTAACCCTGTGAGCCAAAGCCTAACTGGTAGGGTGGTCCTCGCTGGACAGGTGGGAAAGCTTGATAGACAGCAATATCACTTTTGCCAACCTGCACCTATTACTTTCCGGAATTAGATAAGCAGCATGTTTCCTTCCAGGGACAGAGTGCGCATTTCATTTCAACAATCTATCTCTGGGATTTCCATGTGTAGGTAGGATGCATGGAAGTCACAGTTTGGTTTAGATACTCTTAAGCATGGGTTTCTGCTCAAGGACACTACCCTGTGTGAGGAGCGCTACATAAACGGAAGCTGTTGTTGCTGTTGTTGATCCATTCAAAAAAGGACCTATTCTCAATTGCACTTTCCCACCCTAAACCACTTTTTGCTCAGCTACCACTAGCCTACTCCATTTCCCCCACCCCATCAGTCTCAATCAGCAGGCAATTTTTCAGCAACTCGGCATTCACATTTTGGAACACTATTCCCACGTTCCTCCAATTTGCTCTCTCCGTCCCTACTTGTATTTCAAAGAGTCCGTAATCACGTCAATAAAACATTCAGTACTAGAAAATTTGTGTAGTGTAGTTTAAGGTGAACGTGGCAGCAATTTGTGCACAGTAATGTCCCACATTCAGCCATGAGATTAATTGATCAATTTTATCTGGAGAATTGTTGGCCATGACACTGGGAGAAACAACCCTGATCACCGCAGACACAGTATTCAGGCATACACGTCCACGCACTCTCTGCTGAGGGCCCACTTCAGTAACGGGATGCAAGCCCTATCCTATGAATGACCCTCCAATAGATCAGTGGTCACTGCGATGCAATGATGCGAACTTCCCTTCCCGTTCATATGTGAACATTGCTGATCAATTTTACATTGCAATACTTGCAAGAATTTCTACAAATATAAGAGATTACATGTTAAGCAGAGGGATAAAGAAAGTGGTGTCCTTTTTATCATTTATGCAGGAAGTGATGGGAATATTGACTACATGATGACCTAAGTGATGGTAACAATCCAGTTGAGTTAGCCGAAATTTTCTGTACTGTAACCAACAGTTTAGAACAAGATCAATAAACCACTCCTACTTTCCACACTTGAAAACAGATATCTTACTTACTTGTAGGTTCAACAGCAGGTTCCTCTGCAGAGTCTGCAGTAGACACTACACTCACTGCATCTGTAGTAGCAGGAGTTCCAGTTCCAACAGAAGCCATTGTTTTCTTAGGAGCCACCACAACACTCCTACACATTTTAAACAATAGAAATAATTATGTTAGAAAAATAAACTGCCAATTAATTAGATTCTATTGATACATGTAAAAAATTATGTTCCAAAAATGGGCAATATAGGCAATCTTACTTGAACATAGGGTCCGTCGATATGGAAAATTTCCGATTTAGATATATCGATGGGCTCATATCGAGATATACTGAAATATCGATATTTTCAGTTTTTTCGTACTGCGCATTACCTCAGGAGGTAAATATCTTTCTCTCTGTGTCTCTCACTCTCTCCATATCTGTGTTTTTCTGTCTGTGTCCCTCTCCTCTCTCACATCCCCCCCATCTCTATCTATCTGTATATTATCACATCCACCCCGTCTCTCTCCCCCCCCCCCCCCCACCCCCCGCCGCCGTCCCTCTCTCCTCCCGCCGCCGTCCCCCTCTCGCACCCCCACCCCCATCGTCTCTCTCCCCTCCGCCCAGCCGTCTCTTTCCCCCTCTCCCCCCACCCGCCGTCTCTCTCTCTCTCCCCCTACCCCAGCCGTCTCTCTCCTCCCCCCCACTCCGCTGTCTCTCTCCCCCTCCACCCCCCAGCCGTTTCTCTCCCCCTCCCCCCCTCCAGCCGTCTCTCTCCCCCTCCCACCCCCAGCCATCTCTCTCCCCCTCACCCCCCCCAGCCATCTCTCCCCCCCCTCCCCCCACCCAGCCCTCTCCGCCTCCCCCCCCCCCCCCCCCCCCCCCCCAGCTGTCTCTCTCCCCCCCCCCACCCCACCCCTTGTATACCTGTATATTGTATTCGAGGACTGTGAATACAATATGGCGGCTTGCACCTCGGTCTGTGCATTGTGTATAGAGATGAGCATTCTGGGTCTTGTAGTTCAGTGCGCGCACATTCCGATTTTTTCGATATATCGATATTTTGGAAATGTCTATATCGGCATATCGATATGAAAATTATATTGGATATAACCGATATAGTGATATATCGCCAGACCCTACTTTTTAATATATATTTTTATAGAAGATAGATTTGACACAACGCCATCCGTGTCAGGAGGACACAATTGCAGAAACATACCTAAGGCTTTTATATATATATATGTATATATATATACTGTATATAGATAGCACCTTTCATATCGGAAGGCTTCAACACAAGGCAATGATATAATTAAAGCTCATTTACTAACAGATTTGGGAATTATAAATGGACAAAAAAAGTGGATTTGTTTTTTAAAGTAAAATATGGGTTAGTATAATATACTGCATAGTGTATTATACGATCCTGTATTTTACCTTCCATTATGCAATACATCCATTATGCAATACATCTGACCCTGCAGAAAATGAAAGCTTCTAAATGGCATTTATAATGATGCAAAAAAACGACTAATTGGGTAAATGTTTAGAGTTGATAAATGTCGGAATCCCATAACAGTGCTTATTGTTAATTATCTGGTGTTAACTGTAAGTCTAGACAATACTTAATTCTGGAAACAATTTGTGCAGTCAATTCTTCCACAAACATTCACAGATGAATGCTCCCACTATGACATTTATTTCAGCAGTTTTAACTCCTGGGATGAAAAGCTTAGTCCAAAAACATTTATACAAAAGACATTCTTAGAAATCAGTTTCTTCAGTTCAATACAGCCAGATTGTTAATTAATGCCAGACCCCATTCTTTCTCTGCTTTATTGGCTCTTCTTAACTAAAGTTTTAAAATGGTTTGTCCTATAGAGCACTGACAGTATGTATTTCACTTCCAAAATAACCAACAATTGCCTTTCTAAACTCATTAAACCTTCAGTATAAATGTCATTCATGTAGGATTTAGAATAACCAAGGAATATTGAATTTGAATGTTCAACACTATTTTCTACAACAACAACAAAATTACATTTATAGAGCACCTTTCATGTCGGGAGGACGTCCTAAGGCACTAACGTAAAGATCACAAATAAGGATACTAAAAGTTAAGATTTAAATGTACAGAGCATAAATTCACAGGTTTTTGCACAAAATACTTCAGATAAATGTTTGAAGTTTCATAGAATACTGTACAACTGTTATTAAGTGGAGCATATTTAGTCCAATAGTGAGTTGTTCAGGCATCATATACTTCATATTTTGCAATCAATTCTTACGTGAAAATTTAAAATAACTTCAACATAAAATATTATTATTAACAGTTTGCGAAAGCAGTCTTCTCCAGGATTCAGAGATACACTGAAGTAGCTACCAAAAACCTCACATATCAAGGTGTGAATTACTAGCATTCTTCCACTCACATATGTAATGGACCATCATAAAGTAATTTTTCCACCCCAGATTGAACACTTGAGAAATTAGCTCCAGTGCTGGGCAATTCCAAATGCATTTTTCTCCTAATTATACTCTTTTTAATTTTTAAAGTCCAATAAAAAGCAAACAATCATTTAACACACAGCACAAGGTGAAATAAAGGAAAATAAAAGTTGTTTTCTACACGCTCTCTAGTTATTCTGTGTGCATGCACCACAGTGGTAAATTTCATAATCATTGTAGTTTATACCCTTTCTCCTCTCGCCCATCTCCTTCGTTTCTCCCCACTCCCAACCCTACCCGCACACAAAAAAGAGAGAGTTGTGCTATGCAGAACATTTTCAATGAGAATCTTATCTGGAGTAGATAAGATGAAACACTATAATCTAAGGCAGTGGAGTCAGATTTGAAAGCAGTCGTTGAGATCTGAGGTCGTATACTCCAGTAGCTATGCAAATTAACAATCTAGGAAAATCATTGTCAAAAAGCAAATCACCAAAAAACGCAGATATTCTTTTAAAAAATCAAATTAATTTCAAATCTCTCAAAGCAGATGATCACCTGTTTTCTGAAGGAGCAGCATCGCCTCTTTTTAAAAATGTGAAATATAACATTTTACCCTCATGTCTCCAAGAGGACATTTTTACTTAAAATGATTACAACAGTGTGGTCTTAACTCAGTCAGTCTAACATTCCTCTATTCAGTCTCCTGGTCTGGCACAATGACAGATGTGGTAGACAGTCCATCATGTCTGTCATTGTCCCACATGCTACCTAGGAAATACATGGCAGCAGGGGTGCTCTGCAGCTTTGCATAATATTGATTTCATAAAAACAATGAAAAAACAAAAGAACACTTAAATTTAGCAGATAGACTAGTAACAGCAGTCTAATTATTATACTAACAATTCTTCCCTAAAGTATACTGTTCACCTTTAATCTGAGTATTCATCTTTTGAGGCATGTTCAACATTTTCTGCACCTTAAAAATATAACGTTGAACACTGGTTTGCTATGGATTCAAGTGAGCAATTACAGTACTTTAAAATTTGAAAGTATATTTGTGTCTAACCATTAACCTGAAGTTTTTCTTTGCTATACAAATAATTCAGGATAAAGGCTTTCTCAACTCTAACTACATTTGCTTTAGATTTTTTATAAATATCTACTTCAAGCCACCGTTTTACTGGTTAGACTAGACATAGCATGAAGTTCCACCATGAAAACATCTCATACCCAGTATCTATACACCAATAATGTGGACTCTCACATCAGATCAGAGAAAATATAGGCTTGAGAGTGAAATAATGTGCACCTTGCTATTTAAATGTGGACCAGAAATGGCAGATTTTCAGTAGACTGCATTCACTAGCTGTTACTGTATGTTTTCCAGCTATGGCTGGCAGTAGTGGTTGATAATCCTTAAGATATGAGGAGAGTTCTGATTCCTGACAAGGCATTCCTCAGATAAATGCAGGATCAGAGAGATTCTTTGAAATTCCCATAGATATTACATTGCCAGGCTACTGCATGGAGCCTGGATTTAACGAAGTGTCGTTCCAAGAGATACATTAACTTGCTGACTCACCAAGTAATGCTTCTGGTACTGGAATTAAATACAAACCAGATACAGAATTTCCATTGCTAGTCCTACTGTCTGAACACAGAAAATTGCTGATTATGATTAAATCATTCTCAACCTTATATGAATAGTTACAAATTTCTTCATCTGTTACTTTAATACATCTTTAAACAATCTCAAACTTGTACTTTGAAACATTCAAATCATCTGATGCTTGATGAAAAAAAATTTAGTTTACAAGATCAAACATTAAATTAAGAAATGACAATGGAGCACAAGAACGGTTCAAATCAAAAAGATCCCTAGACTCATTTATCTCATCCTTCCAGAAATACCCACCCTCCAATTTTTCAATTGCAATATAAAGTTGCTCTTAATTTCTTGGCTCCTACCATCTTTTCTGGCATCTGATTCTGGCTATTAATTACCATCTGGGTAAATAAATGCTGTGATATTTGTTTGAAATTGGTCTTCACGACCCATATCTGAAAATATTATTATGACAACATCGCAATCTCCATCTAGCATCTCACATACCTCCATAACGTCTCCTTAGAAAACTTGTTGCGAGGCTCAAGCACTAGATTATCTATTTGTTCTTCATAATTCTATCAAACAGAGGATCAGACTTCTCTAGGAGACTTGAGCAATCTCGTTTCGCTTATAAGTCACACTTTGCAAGAAACAAACTATGACGCTAGCGGAGTCTACCTGTACTATTAAAAACCATTATATTGCCCAGCGACAGAAAAGTCGACATTTCTGAGGCAAGCTTTGAGAAATAAGTTTAGTGTTAAAATGCAACGGTGTAAGTAAAAGGGGACAAGTTTAAAATAACATATTACTAAATGTTATCTTATTTTACTAAAAACAAGTGACTATTGTATATTTACCTGTCAAAGGAACGAAACTGGACTGATGACTCTGCTGCTGAATCCCCAAACACTCCGACAAAGGTTGGTCCAACAAGTGCCATTTCTGCATCAAGACTGTCCGTAGGCGAGTTCACCAGGCTTCGCAGAATGTCCTTAACACTGACATTTTTACTCTGGGATCCACTTGGTACAGATGGGGTTGTCTTAATTTCAGAATCTCTTCCAATTTCACTTTTACCCTCTTGTGACTGTGATTTCTTAACCTCTGAGGAAAGGGTCGACAACAGTTCACTCATTGCATCAGGACCAGCACTAACAGTCTCAGACTTTGCTCCCAAGTCACTGACTGAACTTGGTTCTTCTCCGAGACCAGAGTCTCTTCGAACTTTCGCATTTGGGCCATCGTTACTCAGTGCTGAACTAGCTGTTGCACCTGATAAACCGTCTGCAGGTGAACAGAGAAACATGTTCATTACAGTCTTCAAACAATCAATTGTCAATTGTGTTCTCAAGTTAAATGTTGTTCAATAATAATATCCTTGCATTTGATATGGCGCTTTTCACATCTTTGAGACATCTCAAAATGCTTCACAGAATATACTGTAAAGTGAATTGACTGTGAAGAATTTACTGTAAAGTGAATTTGTGGGCAAAATGTGGCAGCCAATCAATCACCCGATATCTTTCGTAACCATTGAGGGGCAAATAAAGAATAATAAATATAATTTATATGTACATATTACATATAAAGTTTGTGATTAAATGAATTAATTGCAATTCAGGTCTAAGCATCTAAATTCCCAGGAAATATATTGGAATAGATTTTTTCAAATGTACGTCAGAGCTAATATTTTTAAGTGCAATCGAATCCTGCACACAATCAACTGTGAAGCTAAATTTTTATCCTTCAAGTTAATTTAAAAATAGAACTGGCCATATTCGCATGGTACATCAATAAGCCCAACCCATGGTTGCACTGGCTTCTGCCCAGTTCCTATTCTCTGCCATCCTCCATCGGGAGGTGCCAAGTGAAGGGTAGAAGTCTCCCCACCATAGAGTAAGAACTATAGATGACAATACATCAGGCCCTACACTTCAAAACAGATGCCAAAAATGTCATTGTCAAAGGCCTGGCTGGAGATCACCTACTAGGTGTTCTGTTGCATCTCATATGTACCACGGTGAGAGAAAACAAGTTTAAAAAATTGTTTTAAATCATCACCAAAAATTCTGATTGTACACATGTTGGGTTACTATCTTTAGAACTAAATATTTTAATGTTAAAATGCTCAAAAGAAAAGCATACAACTGCTTTCTTTCTGGTAGGTGTGTGCATACATGCTAAAAATAAAATCAACATTTTGTGCAAATAGTATTGCAAACCAAAAATCGACTGATGGGAAGTTATTCTGTGGCATTTTTTATATAATACAGTGTGAATTTACATAGCACCTTTTATATCGTGGGGACATCCTGTTTGCCATCCTAGATTGGGATGGGAGCCGAGAGAGGAGGGAAGGGGAAAGATAACTGAAGGCATTGTCAAAGAGGTAGATCTTGAGACAGACCTTGAAAGAGGTGAGCGAGCAAGCAAGCGAGCGAGCGAGCGAGCGAGCGAGCGAGCGAGCGAGGGAGGGAGGGAGGGAGGGACTCCAGGTTTATTATTCATAATATTTAATAATAAACTGAAAGCGAACAACATGTTCGAACAACAAACAGAACATAAATCTAACCTGTGGTTGGTACACTATCGTTCATATTCTCAATGCTTCTGACAGATTGGCTGCGCAACAGCCTCCTATCCTTCTGAGGTTCCAGGATTTCCCTGTATTTTGATACCATCAACACTGAGATAAAATAAACTACAGCCAAAGCTAGAAACTGGGCTTGTTTGCTGTCCTCCTGCAAAATATTAACAAAGTAGATTAAAATGCACATCGGTTGGTTCACATAAATCTTCATGGGAATAACCAAAGTCAAGCAATATATTTCATGAGCCCCTTCACACAATAGAGTAAAATAAAAATGAATAAATTTACTTATTTAATTACAGCCCATAATATATTGGAACAGTGTTCATGAAGCATTTTTAAATATCACATTCACCGGTGACCAGGTGTAACACCCTAACCTATAGGACTCCAATACACCCAGCACAAAACTGTATTAGAGTTGAATGACTGATCAGCAGGAAGCCCATCTAAAGGATTTAATATTTACAACAGCAGCAAATTACATTTGCATAGCGCCTTTCACATCAGGAGGATGTCCCAAGGTCCTGAACATCAGGGATTTGGACCTGAGCAGGGGGTTGGGATCTTGAGGAGCGGAAGGCAGGAAGGGTAGCTTTAGAACATGTTTCAAATCCAATTGTTCAACAACTCAATTTTGACCACATATCAACTAATCTAGGAAAATATTGGAATCCTAATAAATTTTTTACATTATTTACAATAATACTAATCATTATTGTACTTGATATAGTGCCTTATCACATCTTTGAGACATCTCAAAGCACTTTATAGAAAATATTGTAAAGTTAATTGAATGTAGGTTGTGGACAAAACGCGACAACAATTGCGCACAGCAATGTCCCACGAACAGTGGTGCATTGAGGGACCAAGTTATTATTTTTTTTGCAAGGAATTATTACCCCAGAAAGGCAATCAGGATCCTTCTTAGTGCCAGGTAAACAGAGGAATGTGGAGGAAGGAATCCTCACCCTGCCGGGAAGGAAACCCAACTCTCTCACTTACAAGGTGAGTGCTGAACCACTGATCTACAGGACTCCATTTGCAACAACTTGTACTTATATAGTGCCCTCCACACAGGGTAGCATCTCGGAGAGCTTGAACAATTTAAACAAATCGAAGACTTTTAGGTTTGCCTTTGCAATCATGTAGCTAACCAATCCACAACATATTTTAATGCAACAATCTAAACCAGAAATCTAATATTTGAGAAGACTTGCTACCTAATATGGGACGAATACTATGAAGTACACATATCAGACTCTTGATATGAAGTACACAGTGTAATGTGGCACTTCCTTGTGGTACACACTGAGATAAAAAAAAATCAGAGGAGGACCTGGATCAACACTCTGCCTCATTATCTGATATGAGTTTCTACAACAACGACAAATTACACTTATATAGCGCCTTTCATGTCGGGAGGACGTCCCAAAGCGCTCAACAGTCAGATCGGGACCCGAGCGGGGGGGGAGGGATTCGGGGTAGTGGGAAGGAGAATGGGAGAGGGGGAAGAGTTAGCGGGGCAGCAGAAGGCGTGATCAAAGTGGACAGTCTTGAGACCGGCCTTGAAGGAGGAAAGGGAGGAAGTAAAGTGGACGGGCTATGGGATGGAGTTCCATAGTGTGGGAGCAAAGAGGCTGAAAGCCCGGCAACCGATGGTTGGGCGGTTAGGGTGGTGGATGCGGAGCAGGCCTGAGTCTGCTGAACAGAGGGTACGGGCAAGCTGATAGGGAGCCAGCAGGTCAGAGAGATAGGCGGGGGCAAAGCCGTGAATGGCCTTGAAAGTGAGGACGAGGACCTTGAATTCGATCCTCTGGGGGATGGGGAGCCAGTGGAGATGGGCGAGGGTGGGAGTGATGTGGTCGTGAAACCTGGTGCGGGAGAGTACACGAGCTGCAAAATTCTGAATGATCTGCAGCCCGTGAAGGGAGGACATTTGTAATACACTTGTAAGACCTGTATCAACATTTCCATGCAAATCCTTTGTTCCCGCCCCATGGGAATGTAGCTTCCTTCCATCTAGCAACTCTGATAGATGAGCCAAGAATGGAAAATTCAACATAAACCAACCTGCAATACAGTGAATTAGTTGCTGCACAAGTGAGCCACCTTAACATTCTAATTCTATGCCTAAACATAACCTCAAACAGCTCTACCAAAGCATCAAGTCCAGAATGAGCCATTATTACAGTTGGTCATACATTTCTTTTTGGCAAATCGAAGTAGAATTGCCAAATTCTGGCAATTTGGAGACAATGAAGACAATGCAATGTGAAGACAATGCAATATGAAACTTACTACATCTCTGAACACAACAGCTCGCAGGCGATTGATATCCATATCTTGTAATAACCGATCAAGATCTCTTATTGGTGAAATGCCACCTGTTACAGCGTCAATAGGGCTCTAAAACAAACGGAGAAACATTACAAATGATTGTTCATATTATATTTGTATATAGATGGATAAGGCTATGGAAAGGAACAGAATTCTATATGTAAAAAAACATTCTAAATAGTTTCAAAAACATTCAAATCATTGCAATATATACTAAGTTTAAGCAGGGAAGGAGGGTGTAAATGGTTCACTGTTCTTTCATCTTTTAGACATGAATTACCACCCAGGATACACTACCAAGGTCACACTCTGTTGCGATGCCCTCACTCAATGATAATTGAGTGGCCTGCCAACAGTCACTGCAAAGTTCACTCAGAAACAACAGGCAATTGGGGAGGTACCAAATGGAACCGATGCTCATATATCAACAAGCGGAGGCCAGACTAGCAGTAGAGATGCAAATGTGGGAAGAAAATTTGAAAAATAATTCAACCAATATTTTAAATAAATGAAACATAATTTGTTTTTTGAATTAAGACTCAATCTTGGTGTTCGTGGGCTGAGGAAAGAGAAGATTACTGCATTTCGCAGTTCATGCATGTGATCATTTTCTGGTAATCTATTTAAGAATATTTCAATTGTTAATATTTTAGCAAATATCCAAGAGTTCCAGAGTACGAAAAGCAAGATTAGGGAAGGAGATTAATTTCAAGGCAATATCAACAA